>AWWV01011766.1:0-45186 GCA_001974805.1 Corchorus capsularis | reverse complement strand
TTTGGGTCGATTGGGTTGGTTAGTTGTCCAAACGGCCTACTAAACACTTTTCTCCGGTGGGATCAGTTGACCTCCATTAAACACATGTTTTACAACCATCGAGAATATTCTCATCTGTACATTAACAAATTTTATCTGTACAGTAACAAATCTAACACGTATAGTAACCAATTTTACTCTCATAAGACCAATCTCACCGGTGTACCAAACATGGCCTAAGTGCCTGGTGCACCGTTTAGGGTCGATTGAGTCGGTTAGTGGTTCAAACGGCTTAAACGGCCTACCAAAAACTTTTTTACGGTGGGATCAGTTGGCCTCCATTAAACACATATTTTACAACCACCGAGAATATTTTCATCTGTACAGTAACAAATCTTATCTGTATAGTAACAAATCTAACATATACAGTAACCAATTTTACTCTCACTGTCACCGAATCAATCTCACCGATATACCAAACAGAGCCCAAGTGACTAACTAAAGGAATATTGTACTGATTTCCCGACTACCAAATATATATATATCATAAAATCCCATGATACTTGATAGCCATAATGTAAAACTTATTTATCATATCCCATATATCATTAAGACATTAATCATATATATCACGCTTCATGCCTGATTATATCTTTCGACCAGCGCCGCCAAATCCAGTGGATACCCCAAGTCAGCTCCAGCACGAAGCAAAGCTTGGCCCTAAATATTTTTATAAGAAAATAAGAAAATTAAAAATTAATTAGTAAGGTAGAAAAATAATTAAAAGATCCAAATGAGAGAGTTAGAGCTAGAGATAAGAACTCACAAAGGTAAAGCCCTCGATCTCCTCATAATAGTCCTATAAATCAAATCAAGTTAACCAAGTTAGTGTTTCCTTTAAAGAACTTAAAAAACTATAGTAAAATCTTAAAAAAAAAAAGATCCAAATGAGATCTTACCACAAGGGTATTAAAGGCTTTGCCTTTACCCTCCTTAACGAGCTTGTTGAGCAGAGTTTTCAAAATCTGATTAAAAAAAAAAGAAGGAAAGAATAGTTATTAGATTGCAAAAGAACAACAATAAATAAAAGAAATTAAGAGTACATTTTTTGTTATCAGCGTAAGAGATTATTTATTACTACCTTAGATGTAGATCCCGCCATTCTGACAAAGCACAGTGAGTGTTTTGTTACCTTCTAATTTCTTTCCTATTTCTTGGTTCTTCTTTGCTATTTCTTGGGGACGGGGGAAAGGGTTTGGGGGGTACTCTAGATATTTATAGACTATAGTACCTCCAACCCTTGTACAAAGTCCAAACAGCCCTTGTCCAATCCAAAACGTCACATTCTTGTGTTAAGTTATAATTTTTGTTTAGTTCAAGTTATTCATGTTGTTTTAGTTTTAGTTAGTATTTGTGATTAATTTGTTTTGTAATTTTCAATTTTTGCTTGGTCCAACAGAATCCATATAATGTATTTGTAATAATGGAATTATTGGGTAGAATGAAACAATACAAGTATCTAAGGAATGATGACTAATTAATTAATGGCATCCCCCAATCTTTGTGACATAGTAAGACTTGATTTGGCATTGTGTTTAAGGATAAAAAATTGTTCTTCACTTTCAAACGTAATACTTGTGTCTATTTGGCCTATCTTACTTTACTGCTTATCTACTAAAAAAAAATTAAACTAGGCTAAATAGGAAATATAGAAATACTTTTCAAAAACACTTTTCAGTGATTCTTTTAACTAAAAGACAGAAGCTTCAAATTTAAGCTTTTTTTTTTCAAATGTTCTTTATCAATTATGTCAGTAGATAAACTAGACAAAAAAAATGTGACAAAAGCAGTTGTTTTACTTAAAAAAAGCCAAGTCAACATGAAAAGTTAACTTATTAGGCCTAGTTTGATATTGAGTAGACTTGTCCAAGAATCGAGCTACCCGTCTAAACCCGAAAGCTTGTCTAAAATTTGGGAGGGCTTGTACAAACATATAAGGCCCGATATCCGACCTTGACATAGAATAAGGCACGTTATCAAAAATGGGTCGGACAATGGTTTTGGTGTTTTAGCATACCCAACCCGAATATGTATAAATATTCTAAATTATTTTATTATTTATACATACTTATAATAATGTTAAACCCTTTATATATCTATCTTAATTTTTTTGGTATATTTACAAATTTATCTTGTTCGAAAGGTTAGCCACTACGGGGATAAAACTTTTCCAATAATGGTTTTCTTCATTCACAAGATTCGAACCCGAAACTTTATTTTATGGGAACAAGTACCAAACCAATTGAACTAACCACTTGTTGGAATCTTAATTTAAACTTAGGGAAAGTCTATTAAAACTTCTTAATTTATTTATCAAAACTTATTTATATTTATTTTATTATTAGATTATGTGTGTTTTAATTTTAAATTTTAAATAATTTTTAACTATTATTTTTATTAAAAAAAGTTAAATATGGGCGGACTTTACGGGTCTTGGACATATCTTTAAAAATATGAACGGGTCTTGGACATATAGGCCCGTTTTTTCGGGTCAGGCCGAGTTTGAGCAAACATGAATACCATTATTATCATGTCTAGGCCCGCTCCAGCCCATAAACAGGTCTAGTATTGAGGTTGCGGTTTGAGAAAGTTTGATTTGAAAAACGTGTTTTTGAGATTTACTTTTTTTTAATTGGGGTAAAAAAATGTAAATAATGTTTGGTATCACTATTAAAAATTGTGGTAGAATATATTATGAGTTTCTAAAGTACTTACCGTTCCCTTTTTAATTGGAGTAGAAAAATGTAAATAATGTTTGGTATTGTTATTAAAAAATGTGGTAGCATATATTGTGAGTTTCTAAAGTATTTACCCTTCCCTAAACCCTAAACCCTAAAATATCTAAAATGAATATATTAATTAAAAATGAAAGAAAAAATAATTAGTCGTGTCAAAAACACTTTTGACACGCAAAATCACATCAAGGTTAACTTTTCAGGCTGATTTGACTTTGTGGTCAAAATCAGCTTTTGACACAAATCAATATTTATTTGGTATTGTGTTTGGGGTGGGAAGTAGTTTCTTTTTTGTCTTAAAATGCAATGTCAAACCAAGCCTTAAATGTGTTTTTGCCTTCCGATAGTGCTTTTGGACATTAAACCATGGTTTGCCATTGTGTGAAGATAAAAAAAAACTGTTTTTTCTCCTTAAACGCAATACCAAATAAGTTTTTGTTTATATCAAAAGCTGAATTTGACTGCAAAAGACAAGCCAATCTGAATATATAATCTTTAGATGAAAAATGCTTTTTGAATATTAAATGACTAAGATTTTTTTTAAAAAAAAATCACTTACCTTTTTTATTTATATATTTTTAGAAATTTTATCTTTCAACCAAATATTTTTCACCATCAATATACTAAACACTAATTACATTTTTCTATCATAATTTGTTTTTCTACAAAAACACTTCTTCAGTATTCGGGTCTTAGTTAGTTTTTGTCAAGTTCGGTCACTTTGACTGGTTTGTTGAATTTTGGTCTTTTCAAATTAAAGTAGGTTAAAGGCAATTCAGATGGTTCTATTTTATGATCAATGGAATCATCAATTATGAAGATTTTCAAATCACTCGTTTTTTTCATTGTTGAAAGCTTTTTGTTGAGAAAAATAATTAGAAGCAAAAACGATGAGGTGTCGCACGTGTCAAAAATATATGAAGAATATCTGAGACTTTAAATCAATTAGATGGTTAAAACCATGAAGTAAGATCTAAATCTATACTTTTTTCCGACCTACTGTAATTATAGCATGATCATCGTAATTTCATTTTATAAATGAAAATTTTATTGTTTTTCTTTAAAAAATTATTAGTACCATTATTTAAGCTTTGGAAGGGATAGTTTCCAATGGGGCATAAACCATCAACGGAGTGTGGAGGGTTGAAAGAAAGAGAAAAAAAATAATTTTACCAATAGTCTATGGGTTAAAAGGACCCTTACAAAGGAAAATCGATTGATACTTATTAGTGAGCAAAACATTTCATCCGCCAAGTTTTTAAGAGATAATCTAGAGTTCTAACATCAATGTATATAGGTCTTTTTTATCTCTTCATCAAATAGAGAAATGATACAGAGAAAGATATATAAGCAAAAATTTTAGTTTTAATTTATAATTGAGTGATTGCCAATGATAGACCCCAATAATTTGTGCTACTACCACAGCCTATGACTAAATGTGGCTACTTGAATGAATTATTAATTATCTCTAAAATTATACTCCCTCAGTTCCTAAATAGTTGTCCACACTTGGTCAAGTAACACTAAACTTTGACCATTGTTTATGAAAAAAATATATGTAAAATTTAATTTTTAAAAAATATGTGCTAAATAGTTTGTAATTCAAAGTTTAGAAATATTATTTTTAAAAATTATTTTGCTTTATATATTTTTTATAAATAATAGTCAAAGTTTAACTTTGTTGACCATGAGTGAACATTTAATTGGGGACGGAGGGGAGTATATTATAGCAAACCAAGTAGGTAAATAATGAATTCCTCAAGAATAGAAAGTTAACCTCTAAAATCCAAATTTAGATCACATATTCTTTTGGGACCGTAAATCACACATTAGTGCAAGGTAAAAGTCGAGTAAACATGCACGGGTTGAGGGCCTAAAGAGTTGGAAACCGCTTGCATAGGTCGACGACTATCCGTGGATTGACCACGCACCCAAATTAAAAAGAATTGTTTTTTACTTATTTTTTTAATTTTATTTTTTTCTTTTTGTCGATTTTTTTAAAAAATTCTTTTCCTATTTCGATCAGGAAAAAACAAGGGTCAGTACTATTGGAAATTAGAAATAAAAGATTCTTACGTTACTATTGTTGCGCCAAAATTCCCTAGTGCACCAAGAAGGGTCTTTGAGGTGAAATCTCTCTGAGGAAAGAAAGGTTCGATGCGTGCCATTTATTTTTGTAGAAAAAAATAACAAAAAGCTCCTTTGTGAAATTCAAATTACGAAGTCAAGCTCGTAAAATCGAGAGAGATCAGACGAGTTGCGAGTTCTGATTTAAAGTCATAGAAGACTGTTTAAATCATTAAACCTATTGAGTATTTCTTGAGTAACAAAGTGAAAGATTGATGAACAGAGCAATGAAAAGTAGATTTTCACTAGAATTGCCGAAGCAAGATTACACCTTATAAAAATAAGGGTGAATGAAACAAGATTACACCTTGTAAAAACAATGGTGATGAAAAGTAAAAGATAGGGTTGATCAAACACGAGTTTGTATCAAGTAAAAGTTTTGCATCTGTGCAGGAGAGAAGTGTTTGCACAGGGCAAGGGTGTCCAGAGAGAGTTTCTACGTTGGAGGGGCTTCTTCTTATATAGTCAATACGCCGCCATCTTCTGCACTAATCAAGGGATTTTAGCTTTAATGACCCACCAAGCACAATTGAATTTGTCAACTACGTCAATTCCCTTGGGTCAACCTTCATTTTGATGATAATTGATCTGAATATCAATTTGACTCCTTGATTTTAGGAAATTACACAATATCAATATCATACAAATTAGTGATTTGATTTAGTCAACTTCTGATATTCAACGTGTGAGTGCTTGATGTGTGTTTTCATGGGTGATGAACAAGATATCAATTCCTTTCAAACAAGCCACCCAGCTTCAAAGTGCCTTCACCCAAGGCGTTGCTCACCCCAACATGGCGCCGTTGCTGTTTGGACCGTCGTTTACCCCAAGGCACATTGTTGCACGCTGAATAAATTAGACCCGGGGTGGCCAAATGCCACTTATTTTCCTTGGGTGATCAATCATCTCATGGCAGCATCACCCAATACTTGGGTGATCGAAAAACTTCCATGAGGTTATGACGTGTAGAGTTTGCCCAAAAGCCATCACCCCAACTTCCTTGGGTGGCCCTTCAATTTCATCGTCATCACCCTAACTTGGGGTGATCAAAATTTCCAAAACATGTCACCCATGGGTGATTGCAATTTCCAACAGCGTCACCCAAGCTTGGGGTGACAAGGTTTTAATGCGTACAAAAACCACAATAATTTTCCAAGGAATTTTATAAGGTGGTTTGGGTTTTGGGGATATGAGCAAAAGGCTATTCCAACTCCAAATTGGATTATGGTGGTTTTAATTCAATCAAATTTGAACCACAATTCCTAATTTACCCCAGGTATACATTAGGGTACAAACAACTACTATAAAAAGGTTTATAAGTCCTTCACGTACGTTGCAACCAATATTAATTATATACACACACCTTAGGTCGATATTTGAGAGTTAATTTTTCTTTTCTGTTTTCTTTGTTACTAATCGTCTCGACGTCTCCTAGACCTAGTCGATCCTAATGAAGGAGGCCGCCGTGATATTGAACGCAAAGTTTAAACCCTCCTCGAAGAGCACCAAAATCTCAAAGAAGAATAGTAACAAGGATGATGTTGATTTGAAAAATTTTTGCTTAGCAGCTACTTGTGAAGATTGGTTGCTGTATGTACAATTGCAACCGGAAACGCTACGAAAAGAAAAACAAAAACAAAAACAAAAACAAGCGATCATCTTATCTAAGTTTGATGAGGAAGACCGTCGATGGATGGTGGAGAAACTGAATAAAGCAATGACGGAAAACGCTTGTTTCTTGTGGAATCCCAAATCTAGGATGAAAATCAATCTTCCTAACCTTCCTGGGTTATTTCAATTTCGCAAGTGCATCCTCACAGCACCGCCTACGGCTACGGCTCCAGATCAATGCTGTGTTTTCTTCTTTTTTGAAGACACCTACATCCTTTCCGACAAAAACAAGCACACTTTTTTGTTCTGTCGTCTTGGGGACAAGGCTTGGACTCCACGCCGGTATGGTGGGTCGACATACTACTTCAAGGATGCAATTCATTACAATGGAAAAGTATATGTATTTGATGGCCTAGAATCATTCGAGGTAGAATTTGATCATAAGCATAAACTCCCTGTAAGAACCTTGCGAGCAAGGTTCGCAGCAGATGATATGCTTACCAAAGATCACTTAGTGGAGTCATGTGGTGAATTGCTGTTGGTTCAAAGGAAGTCCATACTTGAGATTGCTGTATTCAAGATGAATTTTTCCCAAAACAGATGGGAAAGGGTTTTCAATATAGGTGAGGATAAGATAATTTTTTTGATAGGAAATTACTCCATGTCATTCTCTGTGGTGGAACTAGGCATGTGCAGCAGCGGTAATACAATTTTTTTCACTGAAGAAGATGACGAAGACATTCTTTATTCATTCAGTTTGGCTGATAGGTGCTTGTCTATATTCAAGAATCATCCAGATTCGAGTATTTGGGTATTACATGACCAACTCATGCCTACTTTAAGGTATATATATAGTTATATCTTTAATTTCTAAATCTAATCTTTGCACCTATGTAGTTATATTCATGTTATATATATTATTTATTACTTAAATGGCTTGCTTGCAGTCTCCCTGATCATGGATTGAGATGCGGTGATAATCAAATTATTAATGAAGAAGAAGATCACGGTCATGAATTATATAAAACCAATATTCATCAAAGTGTGGAGTACAATGATGTGAATCAAAGTGAAAGCCAGTGGTTCCGATTTCCAATAGAGGTACAAAAATTAATTTATCGACATTTGTCTTCGGAATTTGATGGTATCAACTTTCAATCCGTATGCAAGGCGTGGACATCCTTGACACAACCAATTGAATGGAAGCCCAATCACTTAAGTGTTCCGAAGAAATATCCTTGGTTCATGTTCCCACAAAGAAAGAAAGGGATGTATAGCCTTTATGACCCAATTGGCAACTTGATGCATCGCATTAACATCCCTCAACTTGAAGACTGTCGAGTTCGCTTCTCTAAAGACGGGTGGCTTCTGGTAACAAAACCTCCAAATTCAATCTTCTTCTTTGAGCCTTTCACGAATAAGAGATATCAACTTCCCGATTTGGTCATGGATGAGATTTATTTGGATGGATTAATCTGTTTTACGAAGTCACCAACTTTACCGGATTGGCAAATAATTGGCATCTCACATCTCAATCAAAGGAATATGCATATATTGCATTTGCAGTCAGGTAATTGGAATTGGACTTACTATCGAATTTATCATGAAGCATTGCCTGACCCTTGTTTGACCAACCCAGTTTTTGATGGCCAATGCTTTTATTATTTGGGGAAGAATGGAAGCCTTATTTACTTAGAATTAAACGAGGAAGGCACGGCCTTCGATTGGAACTTTGAAGTTGAACCATCATGCTCCTTTTCAGGCTACTCACGCCAATTTTTGGTTTGCCATGAAACTGAATTGCTATCAGTGTTTCTTGATCAAATGGGAAAGTCAGTGGATCTATTCAAGCTGGACAGGAGTGTACACGATTGGGTTCCAGTTAACAATTTTGAGACAAAGATATTGTACTTAAGTCAAACCACATGTTTGGTTGTAGAAGACATGGAGCAAAGGAAAAGCAACACAATCCAATTCCCCATGTTCACTGACATCCATGGTTGCAATGCTGGAAATATTTCTTATTCATTGAAGGATATGAAATATGATGATAGCAATGTTCAAGATTATTATCATTCATCGATCACAGATCTTTACGAAACCAAGGAATTCTTAGGTGGCGTTTGGATTCAACCATTGCTAGTGCCTGAGATGACGACGACTGTTTGATCTTCCTATTCCTTTACTAAGGAAGTGGATTCTCCCTGGCTTAATTGTGTCATGAACCATTCAAGTTTGCTTCATTTTATTATTATTCTTATTATATTTGTCTTAATTGTCTTCTGAACAATACAAGTTTGCTTCATTTTATTATTATTTTTCATAAGCCTTTACAATCTCACTATACCAATTACCAAGACCCACACGGAATGGAACTTGAATCAAGCTAGAACCTTATGACTCAGTTAAAGTTTACATTATACCTACTAATTAAGTTAATAATTCAGGTGTAATTTTTTTAATAAGATTTTTTATGCATAAGAAACTAAAGCTAAATTAGATCTTTATATAAGGACATCGAGAAATTCTCCAATAAATTCTTTTTTGAGGTAAAGTCGAGGCTTTTATATATTAATCAAGGAATGACCTGATTACAAATTACAAATATTAGATATGCTAATTTCTGAACAGTAGCTTTGAGCAAATTATTTTTGTTTTATATGTGACGATATTATTTCCTCCCCCCAAACAATATTCTTCAACAAAGAAATCACATCATTGGTCTATAAATAGAACAAATATGACAACTATCAAGTACATTGCAAAAAATGAACCAGTACCATAAGTACATATCCATGATCCAACTCGACCACTTATAAACATTGCTGGACGTTTTGAAGATAAATTCACGAAATTAGCAACGGAATGATCAAATGATTAATGATGAATTAATATTTACTTTAAAGAATTTAAAGACGCACACAATAATTTCGTTTCATAATTAAACTCAAGTAATCAATGTGTAATTAATAACTTGACAACAATTAGGAACGTTATGAAGCATTTTATGCTTCTACTTCTAAATTCAAACAATATTTTATGCATAGTCCACCAATCAGAACTCAGAAGTCTTTCATTATTTCTTTCTTGCCCTCTCAAAGGACCGACCTTACAAGCAACTTAATTAAGTGCTAATGCTTGTAGCTTGTAAGGTAAATTGAATTACATTATTAATGCAAAAATTTCCAGATTCTATGTTTTTTTCTTGGCAATCTCTAGATTCTATGTTCAAAGGGGATATATTTCACATTAATCTTTTTAAATGCTAGGTAAGGATTTTCCTCTTTCAACCCACTAAGCTTTATCAGTTTCGTTATTGGACTAACTATATTCTCTAAGCTTAGACTATAGAAATCAACTGACAAAAGAAATCTGTTAACATTTTTTTTTTTCATATTTAACCTTATTCGAACTGAGTTGACTCATTATAAGGTAAAAATCCTACAATTTTAACATTTGATTTCTTTTATTCAAAGACGAAAACTAGGAAATTGAAGCATTTGGGAGTTTTTAAATTTTTTTTCTACTAGTATAATAATAAAATGGAATGTTATTTCATCATCAAATTAAATTAATTAAATACAACCATTGGGCCCATATCCATAATAAATTAGTATAGCATATATATATCATATTTTATATGGTATCAAACCAAACTTATTGAAAAAGTTGGGCTTGGACGCCAGGTTGACCGCCTCAAACCAAACCAACTTTTTTGTTTTCAGGTTGGATTTGGAATTTACAAGGGAATGAATGTTGGCTTACTAAATCCTGGATACGCACGTGTGGGTTCCACACACGAGTCCAGCTAAGCAGCCATGCCTCAACTTTCCGTCATTAGTAGAGCGTGTAAACCACTCGCTGTAAAAGCAGTCCGCCATCAGACCGATCACACCGTCCACTTTTTGGAAAAAAGATAGATGGGCGGCCACTGGGCCTCGCTAAAGTCGGTGATCGTGGAGAAAACGGGCCCCGCTTTTTCTTATTAAAATTTTCAGACCAAAAAATACCGTTATTCTGTAACTGTACATAAACTGTCTTTGGGACTTTGACCTTTGTCTTGCAGAAGCCAATCCTATGCCTCCACGTATGCTCCTTTATGCATGCAATTTGGAGTATTTGGGAAAGGTAATTTTTATTTATTTACTATTTTTTTTGTGTTGGATTAGATTAATCTTATCATTATCGTAGTGTTTGAAATTCAAATATTCAACACTTAAATTTTAATGATGTCATTCGAAATTTCCAAATCAACATTGGTTGATTATTGACTTACATTTTTTTTTTTAGTTTTTTACTTTCAATATTTTTTTGAGTGGGACTTACAATATTTTTTTTTTGGTGAAAGGACTTACAATATTTTAATCTTAGTATAATGGTAATGAAAAATATGATACTTAATTTTTTATTGATATACTTACATGTAAGGTATGTCCAAAATTTATTGATATAGTACTCTTAGCTTTCTACTATTTAAATTACCTTTTGAAAATTGATGCCAAAAAAAAATTTACCTTTTGAAAATAAACTTCTAATGATAATGAAAAAAATGTGCTAAATGCTTAATCATACAATTTGTTAACACCCTATCACATTATGTTTAAGATTGTTAAGATTTGGATTATTTTTAATAATTACTTGAAGTAAGAATTCCATGCTCTTTCCAATAGGTCACACACAATCTAGTCTAATCCCATTGAGTTTTATAATTTCTTATGAATATGCAGATTTTTCTTATTTCCTTTTCTCTTTGATAATAATGATAGCACATTTTTTTTTTGGGTGAAAGTATAATGATAGCACATTAGTGTAATTAATTAGTACTCAATTACTAATCTTAGCAATCAAATTCAACTATTTATTTAAGTGCACTTCAAATGTATGTTCTCATAGTAATGGTTCTTCCCCCAACCTAAAAAAGTATTAGTACCAACCGACCAAAGTCCTTTTTAACAGAAAAAATAGTTCAAAGATCAAAAGATGAAATTGGATATTAAAGGGCTTGCCTTAATTTCTTAAAGAAAATTCCTTTTTCATGCTTGGCAAAACATGATTGGGCACTGTTCTAAACCGGAGGAAAATTACTGGATGTAATTGATCATCAAGAAGAAAAAGTAAAATAAATAAATAAATAAATAATTACTCAAAAAAGAAATTAAAAAAGATGATTTACTTACTATTAATCCCACTTGCGCTGTTTCATTACATAACACAAGGACCAGTCAAGCCCACTTATAAAGAAGAAAAATATAAAAAGGAAAGCGGAGCTTCAGAAAATGCCCCTTTAAGATCGATCAATTCTCTCTCTCTCTTTCTATTTTCTCTTTTTCATCTCTCTTTTCATTCTGTCTTTCATTGAGTTCGATCTCCTCAGTTTTTGAGCCATCAATTTCAAAGAAGATTCAATGGGTACACTCTCTCATCTTAATCTCTCTTTGTTTTGGCCTTATTTTCCCTCCATTTATAGCTGTTTTCAATGATCCGTTTCTTCATTTGATTTTATTAATTAATTAATAAAATTTTCGGTTTCTTGTTTGATTTCCGTAATGTAACGGGAAGCTGAACGTTAATACATGTAATTTGCTGCCTTGAGGATATTTATATTGTGATTTTTGATTGCTGGATGCGATTTGTTTATATAAATATTTGGATTTGAATTTGATTTTAGGTTTTCTAGTCATTAGAGCATTTTTAGGTGTCGTGTAAATCTGAATTTTGTTCGTTATGTTTGGGTCGGGATTAGAGATGCATTTTATGTTCATTGAATGCTTGATTGGTTGCTGGAAAAGCCAAGGAAAACAAACGAAATCCGCTTTTGAATAATGAGCTTTTTTTTAACTGCTTAATGCGTGAAATTTCTCTATCTATATCAATGAATGTACTACCTGTTTAAGTTCAGGTATTATTAGATATATCTCTTCATTGATCAGTTGATATGGACAATTTTATTGTAAATTAACACGGAAATATTGAGTTTGTTAAAATAGAAATAGGGCAGTGTAGTTCCTTTTTGTTGTGATGGAAGCTTTTCCTTCTCTTTACTTACACATGCTATGAACATTTCACTTCTCAGCGAAGAATGAGAGTTGTTGTTCAACTCAACTTATCGACGGGGACGGTTCATTCAATGATGCTGGAATCGAACATTTTATCAAGGAAGTAAAACTAGCCGAATGTGGGCTGTCTTATGCCGTGGTTTCCATCATGGGACCACAAAGCAGTGGTATGCTTTTATATGTTCATAAAATTTAAAATTATGCTTTGCTTGTTCCTAAGGTGTCTATTCGGACTATGGTGCTTCAATTAAATATGTATCATTTCCTTTAATCATGTTCAATTAAGTTACAGTGTAATTAGCTGGAAGTTCGGTTGCTTCAGTTTCGGTCAAAGGAATTATGTTCATATCTTTGTTTAATTGCTTATGAATTAGCTTTATATCTAACTTTGTTTCATCATTACTTTGATCATAACACATGTCAATCACCCTGAGTGATTTTACATTTCTTGTTACGTAATTATGGTTACTATGTTATTTCTCGGTATGAAATTAAAGTTTTTCTTTGTTTTCCATGATCTTGACAGGTAAAAGCACACTGTTGAATAATTTGTTTAATACCAACTTCAGGGAAATGGATGCATTTAAGGGCAGGTAAGTTATGCTACTCTAATAACACATTGCATTTGTTTCAATTTGCTTGAATATCTGATGGGATGTAGTTTTTGTCAGGTCTCAAACAACTAAAGGTATTTGGATGGCAAAATGTGCTGGCATAGAGCCCTGCACTCTAGTAATGGATTTGGAGGGTACTGATGGAAGAGAACGCGGGGAGGTGCTGTTGCTAGCTTGCATTCTATAATTAACATATGTCTGTCATAGATTTTATTTTATTTTATTTTTTTGAGACTACATTAGTATATATGCCCCTTTGCCTCTCTGAGGTTAAAGGGTTTTTTTTTTTTTTTTTTAGTATTAATAGTTGGAATTCAGGTAATAAAAGTTGAATATGAAGTAAAAATGTTGGCAAGGAAGAGAGATTCTTGCTTATTTAGTTATATTTATTAATAATTTGCCTTATACCAGGATGACACAGCATTTGAGAAACAAAGTGCACTTTTTGCACTCGCAGTTTCAGATATAGTGCTCATAAACATGTAAGATTTTTGGCACCTCCATGTTGCTTGATATAGTTTTGCACATTCATGTTAAGGTAACTGCTATGAGAAGAATGTGCAAATAATATTCTTGACCAACTTTGATGTAGGTGGTGTCACGATATTGGTCGTGAGCAAGCTGCAAATAAACCACTTCTGAAGACTGTATTCCAGGTATTCCTGATCTCCTTGCCTTTTCTTAGCGGGATCCTGAATTTGAGTGGTTCAGTTATTTTACTGACTCTGGTTGCATTTGGTTGCAGGTCATGATGCGATTGTTTAGTCCCCGAAAAACGACTTTGATGTTTGTCATACGTGATAAAACCAGGGTGGGTTTATAGAGCTGTTTCTTCTTCTTCTTCTTCTTCTTCTTTTTTTTTTTTAAATAAAAAATAATTTATTTTATTATTATTTCTGCTCAAGATTTTTTAGTATCTGAGCTTTATTAGATTACAATTCTAAGGATTTTCTTATATGAATCAAGTTTTTCGGGTGACTTACATATTCCTTATTTACAGACTCCACTGGAAAATTTAGAACCTGTTTTAAGAGAAGATATTCAGAAGGTAAGAAATATGTGGTGCCTAATCTTCCTTTCTTTTCTGATTAACTTCGGTAATGTTTATTGCTGACCTCTTTTTCTTGAACTGCAGATATGGGACTCAGTTCCTAAGCCAGAAGCACATAAAGAAACTCCATTAAGTGAATTTTTCAATGTATGGTGTTGGGCCTTTATGCGTAAGTTTGATGTTTTTTTATAATTTTCTGATGATATTGCTTCTAATGATTTAATCTCGTCGATAACAATGGCCAGGTTGAAGTTGTTGCGCTCTCTAGTTTTGAAGAAAAGGAAGATCAATTTAGAGAGCAGGTACTCTGTGTTTAGGTCATAGCATGTAAACCACTCACTTACTGTTATAGGTGGTTTAGAATTTTGTTTATGGACGGAAGAAGTTCAATGTCTACTTGTAGATTTGTGAGATCACCTATCAATGTTTGATGACTTTTTTCTTTTCTTCAGTTGTCCTTTTGTACTGTGTAGTTTACCTTTTTCTGGAGATGGCTAAGATGGCTATATAAAGACCCTTTTATACTGTTTATGATTTTTCCTGTATGTCTGATGATGGTGCTAAAGTTTTGGCTAAATGACATGCAAGTGAGCAGTTTGTCTGATTCTATCATTGTTGCTGAAGGTTGCTAATTTAAGACAACGATTCTTCCACTCTATTGCCCCGGGGGGCCTTGCTGGAGATCGGAGGGGAGTAGTACCTGCTTCAGGGTTCTCGTTTAGTGCACAACAGATCTGGAAAGTCATCAAGGAGAATAAGGACCTTGATCTTCCAGCCCACAAGGTAACCCTCTGAACATCATTTTGGTTTATTTTGATCAAGTTGTAAACCTTGTTGATGTTTCTGTAATCCATGGTCCATTTGCCTGTAGGTCATGGTGGCTACAGTACGCTGTGAGGAAATTGCCAATGAAAAATATGCTGCTTTCACTGCAAGTGAGGTACTGATACGTGAATATGCATTCATAATAATGCACATGTGCATGCGCACAAAAACCTCTTTTTCCCCCCTCCACCACCCCCCCCCCCTCCCCCTCCTCTCTCTCTCTCTCTAGTGGGTTATTTTCCTATATACTGAAACCAACCTATTATATCATGTGACAGACTTGGTCTGTGTTGGAAGAAGCTGTACAGTCTGGTCCAGTTTCTGGGTTTGGGAAGAAGCTGAATTCAGTTCTCAGCACCTTTCTATCAGAGTAAGAATACTTTAATTAGACTCAGATAAATGTTTCAGTGTGGGAGTTACAAATATGACTTGTTGATGGGTACTTTAATATAAGAAATTTGGGAGAGCTAAGCTGATTTATGCAAAGATATAGAATTGATGCATTTTTTAAGTGGGAGAACTCTGACATTAAAGGATAAAGAGTAATTGTTTGGCAGTTAATTATTTGATGACTTTGAGTTATGATGGTGATAAAGGTATATTGCTTGACTGAATGAGAGGATAGCTATGGACCTTGAATCACACCTTGGCCAAATAAGAGTCATTTCTAATGATAAAATTTAATGATTGATGTTTTTCCGTACTTATTTTCAATGACTTACTACTATACCAGTGACGTCCAATTCTTTGTTTATTCTGGTTCAGATATGATGCCGAAGCTACATATTTTGATGAAGGTGTCAGATCTGCAAAGCGAAAGCAGCTTGAAGACAAACTGCTCCAAGTAATGGCATTGTACTGTATTCTTGTCCAATTTTTGTTGGTTATTTAAAATTTCTCAACTCATTTGCTTCTCATCTTCTGATTTAGCTCGTCCAACCAGCCTACCAAACCATGCTAGGACATTTAAGGTCTGAAACTCTTGAAAAATTCAAGGAAGCTTTTGAGAAGGCTTTGAGTGCAGGGGAGGGGTTCTCTGTAGCTGCTCACAACTGCACCAAATCTTTTATGGCGACATTTGATGAAAGAGCTGCAGGTATGTGTTGAACCTTAAGAACCCCTGTTAGATATAAATGAACAAAGAAACATAAGCTACAAATCACAACTTAAAGAGATATAAAATGGGGAAAAAATCATTAAAAAGTTTTTCGCAAATAAATAAGTCATATTAAGAAAAAGTGATTCTTAAACCATTACTATGACTGAAACTTAAAATGGTAAGCCTCAATTATATTGGTCAATTGGTTGCATTATATAGAATGATACCAAATTGTTATTTCACCAGATTGAATGGTGTAATCTGAGTGCATGTGGAGTTTTGCAGATGCTGTTGTTGAACTAGCAAACTGGGATTCCTCTAAAGTGAGGGATAAGCTACATCGTGATATTGATGCACATGTTGCTTCCGTCCGAGCTGCCAAGCTTGCTGAGCTTACTTCATCATATGAGGTATTGCATACGGTGCTTATGACTTGAAAAATATGTTAAGTCTAGTTAAGTAAGATGTCATTCTAAATAGTTTGTTTGTCAAAAACTTCTTTGTGTTGATAGCAGTAGCAATTTTCTCTGGTATGTACAATGTGGCATTACTTTAGAAATCGCTGAAGCTCATTTAACTAAGATATCATATTGAACAGTTGGGTTATTAAACTTCACCATGTGGGCATCTACTCTGCTGTCTAGGTCAGAGTCGGGTGCAATTTCTGGTTTTAATCTTTTGAAGAGTGTGGATTTGAGCCCTTAGGTGTTTTGTTTTTCTTTTGATATACCAAATAAGGTAAACAACAAATTACTTAATATCAGTGTTGGCATCTGATGTGATTACTCTTATCTTGTATGTATTGTTTGATTTCTTTGGTATGCATAGTTGATGATTTCCATAACATAGGAAGAGTTTGTCATGGTGAGATCTGCAGTACTTTTTTATGGTTGTTATTATAAATCATCAATAAAGTCATGCTGATAATTATGGTTTTTTTTTGCAGGCAAAGCTGAACGAGGCATTATCAGCACCTATTGAAGCTCTCTTAGATGGAGCTAATAATGAGACCTGGCCAGCAATAAGGAAACTTCTCCAGCGTGAAACTGCATCAGCTGTCTCTGGACTATCCAGTGCCCTCTCTGGTTTTGACATGGATGAACAAACCAAGGACAAGATGCTGACAGGTCTTCAGGATTATGCAAGAGGTGTTGTTGAAACAAAAACAAGAGAAGAAGCTGCAAGGGTACTGATCCGAATGAAGGACAGGTATAATACGTTTTGATGTTTGACTTTAAATGTTTGATTTGCTTGAAATGGGACATTATCAAAATAGACTACAAATTTGCTTTGCAGGTTTTCAACATTGTTTAGTCATGATTCTGATTCAATGCCACGGGTTTGGACTGGAAAAGAAGATATTCGAGCCATCACTAAAACAGCTCGTTCTGCAGTATGTCTATGTTGTAATCATATGTTGGATCTTAAGAATTATGCCACATTCTATTCTCTGCTAAATTTATTTATTACCCTTTTCCAGTCCTTAAAGTTGCTGTCTGTTATGGCTGCAATCCGGTTGGATGATGCTCCTGACAATATCGAGACTACACTAACTTCTGCCTTGGTAGATACTAAAAGTAATGCTGCTGCTGTTACTGATCGGAGCATTACAACATATGATCCACTGGCCTCAAGCACTTGGGAGCAGGTGAAGTCTTGTTATTGCTTGAGGGAATTTATGAGTTTAATTTGGCTTTATTATTGCATGTTGTACTTCTTGTTTGCCTTACATGAATTATGTAAGATCACAACTTCCTGGTTTGTCCAGCAACAATAATGTAACAAACATACTCTTGTACAAAACTAAATTTAGTATGTGGAAGCAACCTAGGATCTTTATACAAGTTATGGAAAAGGCTTCTGTCTTTCCTCTCTCATTTTGTGCCTTCATTGTGGAATGCTGTCTTCTCTTAAATGGATTATGTATTCTTTTTCTTTTTTATTTATTTTTTCCCTTCTTAAATGGATTATGCATTCTAGTTGCGTATGAATGATGGATTTTCTTTGGTACAGGTTCCATCCTCCAAAACGTTGATCACACCAGTCCAGTGCAAGTCTTTGTGGCGGCAGTTCAGGGCAGAGACAGAATACAGTGTCACTCAGGCCATTTCTGCTCAGGCATGAGTTTTGAACTTATAATAATCTTGGTGGTTTCAGTTTCTTCCCTACCCCATCAATATTTAATTGAATATCATGGCATTATACTAACCAAGTTGTTGACATAAAATCAAATTCTTATGCTGCATTGGGTCAGAGTCTAAAAAGCTTCTTCTTGTTCCTCCCCCCTCCCACTTACCTTATCTGGCTTTAGTTAATTGGCCGCTTCAATTATATGCGGCCCCAGAAATTGTGTTGTCCTCCCCTCAATTTTCATATTCGCTACCATTTTGTAGCATATACCTTAGTTCTATTCACTGGAATTTCAGAATTGAGTAGTTTGGTTTATGCAGAAATGTTATTGTCAATGCATCTGTTTTCTTCCAAATTTATTGATCCCTGATTACTTGTCTTCACTTTCAGGAAGCCAACAAGCGTAACAACAACTGGTTGCCACCCCCATGGGCAATTGTTGCATTGCTTATCTTGGGATTCAATGAATTTATGACTCTTCTAAGGTGTGTGTTTTACTTATAGCTGTAATTTTGGTTGGTATTCAATTAGATCAATATTATCCTCGTCTGTTGCTAATGCTTACTTTTAAATATCCTCATTGCAGAAATCCTTTGTATCTTTTTGTCATCTTTGTGGGTTTCCTTGTTATCAAGGCCCTATGGGTGCAGCTTGACATTGCAGGAGAATTCCGAAATGGCGCTGTGAGTGTCAAACTAAACTTTTTTGTAACGCCAGTTTAATTGTGAATCATGTGGTCATGCTTAGAATCATGTGGTCTTTCTTTTCATCTGTTTCTTCCATGCTCTGCTTTTGCATCTTAAACTACAATACATTGAAATAAATAACTTCAAAATCATTTAAAATCTTTGCGCTGTAAGCTTGAAATTCATAGATAGATTTTGCTGAAGGTTTGCCTCAGTCTAATACATAGCCAGAATATATTCATTTTTATTGTGATTTATCTTCTCTTTTTTAATAATTGCAGCTTCCTGGGCTTCTTTCCTTATCTACCAAGATCCTTCCTACTGTTATGAACCTTATGAGAAAGTTAGCAGAAGAGGGACAAGTGCCCGTGAACAACAATCCTCAGAGAAACGCAGCCATGGCATCTAAGAGCTACCAAAATGGAAGCTCCAGCAGTGATACGTCATCGATTGCTTCATCTGGATTAACTTCATCAGGAACTGGAACCGTATACAACAGCCCCACGAAAGAAGACTGAGTAACTTAATTAGAACAGAATACGATTCGTTGTGTGTTGGGCCTGTGTCGTTGGTCGCTTTCACGGTGAGGGGTGTTTTATGTCTTTGTTTGGTCTATCTATCATCAAATTATACAACTCTTCCAAGAATGTGAGAGTTGCATATTTTGCAAATAGGCATTCATTTTTGTGCAAGTGCCGCTTACTAGGGGGCTCGCTTTCTTTGCTCGAGCCCCACTAAATAGGTTTTTTTTTTTTCCTTTTCTTTTATTCCTCAGTGTAGGTTTTTTAATCATTATATTTATTGTTTGTTGGCCAAGTTACTAAGGCCTCTTTTTTTTTTATTTCTTTCTTTCTAATATATATTATTTACCTTATGGCTTATGGTTATGCCTTGTTTTTCACCCAATTTTGTCTTCGTGAGCATATTTGTAATGTCTTTTTCGATTGTATGGAACTGAAATTTGTTTTCCAATTTCAGCTATAGGTCATTTATCTCTTCCCTTTGATGGTTGTGGGTTTTGTTATAAAGAGTTTTCTGTCCTGAGATCCCCTTTCAGCCAAAGCAAAGTTATTCAAGAGCTTCGATGAATAGAAGCAAATGCCTATTTCCAGTAGATAAATTTAATGTTCTTCAAGCATTTTTATATTTTTCCAGTTGTCCTTGAAAGGAATAAAAAGTTTTGAGAATATATAGGATATATGAAGATAGCTGAATCCTTGATCAATTGCTTCTTTTGAGAGTTGGCAACAAGATTTTGCATTAAGTACTTCAATTTTGCATAATTAATTATGAATTTGATGACTACATCGATATCAAGATTTTCCTGATTGCCCCAGTAGGCATTTGGCCTGGTTAGGATTCGATCTATTCTTAGTTATAATGGCTATGGTTCGATCTCTTGAAGCATTAAGTGTTAAGAAAAGAAAAAAAAGAAAGATTTTTTTTTGGTTGAGAAGGGAAAGAAGTAGCATTAGGAAGGAATAAGTCTGGGGAGAGAGACCCCATAGAATCAGTTACAACAATATCCTCAACAAAAGAAGGTAAGTTCATAAACAAAATAACAGAGCGATCATTTGAGTCATCCAACATCCTAGCAAAGTTAGTCATTCGATCCGCAACTTGATTGGCCTTCCTGAATGAGTGCTTGAGCATGTAGTTGGAAAAACTTTCCTTCAGTGACCTGCAATCATCAATAATGTTACCAAAAGGATGACAATTAGAGTCGGCTGAAGACATTAAAGCAAGGATGCAGGAGGCATCCACATTAACTTCAAGATTCTGAACACCAAGATCCCTAGCAAGTTCAAGCCCATCTCTAAGAGCAATAAGCTTAGCTTTTAAACTAGTTGCCACCCTAATTTTCCTAGCATAACCAGCCATCCATTCCCCTAAGTCATTCCTTATAGCTCCCCAGCACCAGAAATTAAGAAAGATTTATTTGATCACCCGTCAACACTTGTTCGATTATATGTATTTGACCCAAACATGTGTTACATATGCCTTTGACGATTTCTAGTCCGATTCACACAACAATATGTATGTGTAACATTGGGGACTTTTTTAATGGCTTAATGTCCAAAATCCCCTTTGAAGTATCATAAAAAGGACAATTTGCCCCATAATCTATTTTTTGTCCAACTTTGCCCCCTGAAATATGAAATAAGGACACTTTGTCCCTACCGTAACAGAATTCAGTCATGTGCGTGGGACACTTTGCCCCTGCCGTAACAGAATTCAGTCATGTGCTTGCATGTGACTAATGGGTCTGTTAACACGAGATTTTTTGCTTACATGGAATTTCCATGTCAGCCAAAATATGAGCCCCACCTGAACTTTTATCAATTTCTGAATGTTAAAAAAGGTTGATGTGGGACCCAGATTTAACTGGCGTTGAAATTGCACGTCAGCAGACAATCTCGAGTTAACAGACCCGTTAGTCACATGCACTCACGTGACTAAATTCCGTTATAGTAAGGGGACAAAATGTCCTTTATTTCATACTTCATGAGGCAAAGTTGGACAAAAAAAAAAAGATTAGGGGTAAAGTGTTCTTTTTGTGATACTTCCCGGGGAGGGGGGGGGAGGGGATTTTTAGGATTAAACCCTTTTTTAAACAAGACCAACCTTTGTTAATAATTACGACTTATGTACCATTTTCTCCCTTGAACTTGTAGCGTACGTTTTGCCCCTGAAATTCAATCTTGGACATTTTGCCCCCTAAACTTCAATCTTGGACATTTTGCCCCCTGAACTTCAATTTTGGGACGTTTTGCCCCCTCAACCTAACGGCTCCATCAAGTCACTGACATGGAAGATCTGAAACAAAATATCACTCACTCTACTTACGTATAATATATAAAATATTTCGTTAAAAAGCTAAATAGGGTATAGGCTCGGACCAAGGCCCAAGGGCGTGAAGGAACTGAAGGTAAGAGTAAGACCCTTAATTGAAGATTTATTAAAAAATTCATCCCTAAATTTCAATTTCAACCAAACTTAATACTGGACCACATGGACGTCAAAAAATTTCGTGGTGGGGAAGATAGTTGTTGTTCTTATAATTGATGTACAAACCGTCTTTCCGTCTTCTCTCTGCTCAAACGAAAAAAAAAAAGAACTATACTCCTACAAACAAAAATACTCCTCTGCTCTGCTTCTCTCCGATTGCGAATGGCATCTCTGAATGTATGAAGCATTTCCACATTTTCCCCTTCTTTCTTTACTTCAATGATTTGTTTATTTGTTGTTAATACTTTTTAGTTGTTGCTTGTAGTGGCGCAAGGCCGAGCTGGCCCTAACACCGTCGGAGGTCTGAACTCTCCTCCCTTGTGTTTGAAAGTGGTTTTTTTTTCTTTTTATCTTATTTTTTTAAATGTTTTTGTTCTTTTCCTCATTTTTTCTCTCTAATGTATGTGGTGTTTTTTCTCTAGACATTGAAGGTTCAACTGGACAAACCGGTGAAGGATTCCAACGGAAACACTGTGTGGATTCTACAAAAGTTGTACATCCATGCTGACATGGATGAGGTAAAATTTCCTCCTCTTTAATTTTTAAATCTATAAATGATGTTTTTAGATGTTTTTTTGGTTGTCATAGTTATTTTCTTCTTGATAATAGGAGGACGCATTTCACACGGCTTGCACCGACTGCGACTATGGCCCGGAAAGACGCCGTCAGATCTGATGAAGCCACTGGGATTAGGTTTGAAGTTTCTGGTGTTTGGTTTATTTGATTATACATATTAACAGGAGACCCCCTATTTTTTTTTTTGGTTTATTACAAAGGGGAACGGGGAAAGGAGGGTAAGAGTTTGAACCCCTACCCTCCATGTGAACTTTCTGAGGCCTTGCAATCAAGTTCAGTGACCTCTATTTATTGCAAACGCCATGATCACCATTTGGCCATGTGGCAACATCTGAGGGCCTCTCCAGAGGCTTCTATACACTATCTACAAGCCAAAGATATTTACATGACGAGCTTAGTTCGGTCTAAGCATGCCCAAGTCGGTTTAAGTCTAGACCCTTCTAGGCGGGCTAAGGCGGTATCGGGGCATCTCCCGTACCTTCTAGAGCCTTCCATGGACCTCTGGTGTACGCGGGGTGCGTGCTGGCACGCAAACCGTTTGACTTGCCCGATGACCCGCTTTCTTTGCTGATCGAGCCCCATTAAATAGTCTTTTTTTTGAGTATTGCTATATGACCCTCCAACTTGTCCCTCCTGACGTGTCATCTAAAAACTTACCATAATTTCTAAAACCATATTCAATAATAGTTTAAAATTAAGAAATTTACCCTCAAACTCTCCATATTTATAACTATGGGCTAAACTTAGATTTAATTTCTTACCTTAATTATTAGGGGGCCTAAACCTGAATTTAATTTTTTCCTTAATTATCAGGAGGGTCAAGTTGAAGGGACAAATTCGAGGGTCAAAAAGAATTATCCTTTCAAAAAGAAAAATTATTCCTCTGTCTAGGATTTAATTAATCATCATATTTATTGTTTGTTGGCGAAGTTACTAAGGCCTTGTTTTATTTCTTTTTTCTAATATATTTATTTTGATATATATATTTTGACCTTATGGCTTATGGTTTTGTTTTTCCCAATTTTTTTTGGCCAAAATTTTCCCCAATTTTGTGTTCATGAGCATATTTGTAAGGGAAAATTTCAAATAAGGACGATCTACTAAGAATTATTATTACTTGATATCATACTAAATTATAATTATTAAAAAGGAAATAAAACTTTTAAAAATTATTATAAAGGCTATTGTAATACCATTTTTACCCTAATTTCAAAGTTTTATGATAAAAAATCTGTCACAATATTCCCTTATAAAATTTCAAAAGTCGTCTCTAAGTCCTCGCAAACGATCATCATGTAACAAGAAGTCTCTTTGTGGGGAATTTCAACGAAGATTTTGCAAGTAATATAATTAATTTGTATCTTGTATATGTGTTTGATACATTGTCCAGTATATATAATCGTCCACTAGAGTCCCCAATTTGATAGCGCATCAATTAGTTTTTAAAACCTTGTAAGATGAGTAAGGAATAATTCAACGCTTAGGGGAAGATTAGGAGGATTTAGAGTCCAGTTATGGGAAAATGAGAAGGTGGCTGATGGGTTCTTCGTGTTTGCCTTCTTCTTTTGTTTGCTGAGAGAGAGAGGAAAGATATTTTTAATGGTTTCAATTGAAAATCTAACTTTAAATTAAGGGTAAAATTGACATTTTATTATATTTTTTAGTAATTATTAAAATTTCTATTTTCTTTTTAATAATTATAATTTAGTATGGTACTAAGTAATAATAATAATTCTTGGTAGACTACCCTTATTTAAAATTCTCCCCATTTGTAATGTCATTTTCGATCGTATGAACTGAAATGTGTTTACCAATAGCTTAATGTAAAAAAAAGACTCTTGAACATTCCGTCAAAGGTCAAATAAGCCCATAAGATTCAATTTTGGCCAAATAAGTCCCTGAACTACTAATTTTGGTAAGATGCCCTTCTGCTACCAGCATACCACGTAACCTGAAAATGTCATTTCAGTTTAGGTTAAATTTTTTGGAAAAGGAAAAAAAAATTATGAGTTCATTTTCAGAAAATTTATTTTTATGCCACTAGCCACTTAATTTTTAAAACTTTTTTTCATTTTCATAGAATTTATCCTAAATTGACGTGGTATTTTCAGGCCACGTGGCAAGTTAGCATTGTTTTTTCTCATAGCATAAGAGCTTATCTGGTCAAAATTAGCAATTCATGGGCTTATTTGGTCAAAATTAAAGTTTAGAGGTTTATTTGACCATTGATAGAAAGTTAAGAGGCCTTTTTTTACATTAAGCCGTTTACAATTCCAGCTTTTGTTTACCGATTCCGGTATTCTGAGATCCTTTTTCAGCCTAGCAAAGTATTTAAGAGCTTCGACGAGTAGAAGCAAATGCCTATTTTCAATCTATGAATTTAATTCTTCGTATCATTTTTTTTTTATCATTGTCCTTAAAGGGAAAAAAATGATATTTCGAATTGGAATGGTACGGAACTTGAAAAATGGCCAATGAAAATGAATATGATGTGTTCTAATGTACCAAAACAAATATTCGCATTATGAGGCTATCTTTCGCTCTCTCTCGCTCTCTTTTTTTTTCTGTTTTTTTTTTTCATTTATTTTCTTCTCTTCGATTCATTATAGAATGCCACCTTGATGTTTTATTTTCTTCGGATATTCCCACCCACCCAATGACCCAATATATGAAAAGAAAACATTTTTTCTGTTGCCTTAACAAGTGTTCTGAAGAACAGTTTCTTTTTTTTCGATTCCAAATGGGAGATTCAAATATTATGTAATATGTAACTCATCATATATAAAGAATCAAACAATTTGTGAAAAGATTTATGTTAATTAAATATATATTTTTCTAAATCTAACTGATTAGTTGGAATTTTTCTTCTAATTAAGATGAGTATAGAGATTGATGATATTCACCAAAGAGAGAGGTGTTAATTAAGTTTGA
Organism: Corchorus capsularis; assembly: GCA_001974805.1. Lineage (NCBI taxonomy): Eukaryota > Viridiplantae > Streptophyta > Magnoliopsida > Malvales > Malvaceae > Corchorus > Corchorus capsularis. Next base: position 19,697 of record AWWV01011766.1, on the reverse strand, counting down.
GATTTTTCAATCATTCCTTTGATAGGGTGCTTATAATTAATGCATGGTAGCTGTTATGTATAACAATTGAACTAGCTAGGAATAGTTACAGAAGATCAAGAAGAGTTGCCTTAATTGTGATCTAAATTAACCAATCTGGTCCAGCTTCTATTACAGTTTCCCTACCCTTATCTTAATTATGACACTAAAACTAGCTAGGATGAAACGTAGGCTTAAAAAATAGCTACGAAACCAGCCTTTTTCTCGTAAGTTCAAGTTCCAAGTTCCTAGCTAGTTTTATAGTTAGAGTCTTAATTCCAAAAATAGTTGCAATTCGAAGATGATAAACCTTCTTACGAAAATAGAAAAGTTAATAATTAAAACAGTTTCAAATTGATTGTACGTGATTTAACTCTCCTATATGATTGGAAAGGTTCTAGTATATATATATATCAATACCATGGTCTACAAATTCTTCGGTGAGCCTTCTAATTCATTATTACTTGGGACTGATTAATTATTATTATATTATTGCAATAATAATTCAATTACTCAAATTAATTATGTTAGATTCAAAATCCCCCTCTCGTAAATGGCTAATTATAGTAGGTTTCTCTCATATGTAATTCAAAGTATATGACGAAGGTTCGAGATATTATATAATTAAGTACGTAGTAGTAAAAACTTCCCTATATATCTTCGGAAATAGGAAAGGAAAAAAGTGCTTCATTTCAGTATAAGTTTTCCCGAAGTCCAATTTTCTCAATTAATCTTCGTAAAAATATATCATAGGATATTCATTCAAGAATTACAACAGCTCTATTTTTAGTGTGTATATATGTGTGTGTGTGTATATATATATATATATATATATTACTCCATTAATTTTCAGAAACTCATCATGACATTTCTAAATGGAAATAAAGTGAAATGATTAGAGAGGTCACAGCCCTAAACTTTAATAGAAACTCAGCAAAGGCTCTAATTAATTAGAAGATATTCATCAACAACCGAATCGGTCTGTTAATTTTCTTTACAAGAGATCATCGAGGAAGTAGCAAATGCAGTTGCAGACTTGCAGCTAACTAATAATTAAAGCCTATATATAGCTATAAGTTATTATCAAATTAATAATTACTATAACATTAGGGAATTATTAGAAAGATACATAATATTGTTAATTAGAAGTGATAATTTATCTCAAATTGAGTCTCGATTAGTTTGAAGTTATAAGTCGCTTTGAACTCTAAATGGAAAGAAATTTTTCCAATAGTTATCGGTCTCCAAATTTTTTTTGGGCACAAAGTTACTGGTCTCCACAAGACTCAAATCCATTAATACTTTGATCAAAGAGAATTAAATTCTTTCTACTCGACCCAATAGGCAGGGGCGGACCATAAAAATTTTAAAATTTTCCTTATTATACAAATACATTTACATTTTTACCAAAAAAATACATATATATTTACAAATAATTTATGGAAAATTTTTAAATTGACCCCCCCCAAATTATGTTATATTCAATTTTGATCCCCCAAATCTCATGTGTCAAGATCCGCCCCTGCCAATAGGTACTTTCGTTATTATTTCACCATAGCCAATTAGCTAAAAAAATAAATATTGGACTTTGATTGTAACATTAATAATTTAATGTGTACGTCATAAAATTTACTACGCTCATCGTACGGTCGGCTTAAATGCTCACAAGTTTCTTTAAGCAATTGGGTCCTCCCCTTACTACCCCTTGGTAGCATGTAATAACTAATAAGTGAAGCATGATGGTGTATTACCTCTTCCCAGCTTGGTTGTTGATTTAAAATCATCTTATCTTATAATAAAAAAAGAAGAAAAAAATTGGTTTAATTATACACCAATATCTTGAATTAAAGTGAAAATGTGGTTCAATCTTTCGTTTCATAGATATGTTTTTTAAAAAAAGAAAAAGAATTGAAGTATATCAAAATTTTCGAAACTTTTGACCTTTAAAAGAGTCCAAAGGGTCACAATCTTTTCTTTGTTGTTTGTCAGTACGTGCAAAGTTATTAATTGCCAAGTGAAATAAAAGACTCAGAAAGAATAGTTAGTTCATAGTTGACATATTTGTTCATGTTCGAAGAATTTTTCTTAACCATAAGTATATTTCTTTTTTCTTTTTTGGTACTCCATATATATAAGTATATTTCTACCACAGAATATTTGGGCCTGTTTTTTACAGCTGGATGAGTAGCTCTTTTCATGTGCATTGTGTTTGGCACCAAAGAGAGAGTCAGAGAGAAGAGGGTTTGGCTTGGCTGTGGATAAGACAGATCGATGAGAGTAACTAAGTGAGCTGTCATGTGGTTTAAATGTAAAGCCAATGGTAGATTTTGCTTCTTGTTGTGTATTAAATGATTGCTGCTGGATTTATTGAACCAGCTCTCTTATAATCATCTTATCTATATGGCTTATCAGTCCTTTTGCCCCATTAATTATGAAATTAAGGACATTTTGCCTCTTAAACTAAAATCGGGATAATTTACGGTATAAATACCACTTTGTACCCTTAAGTTTGTACGGACTGTAACTTTGAACCCAACTTTTTTATTTTGACCAAAACGCACCCTCCGTCACGGTAGGACAAACGAATCGGTCACAACGCCTGACGTGGCATGCCATGTGGACAAAAAATGACACGTGACACATATCCTTTTGTGCGCATGGCATGCCATGTGTCACTTTTTGGTACATGTGACGTGTCACATATCACTTTTTGATACATGACATGTCACTTTTTGGCACACGTGACGTGCTACGTGTCACTTTTTGATTCACGTGGTGTGTCACGTGTTACTTTTTTTAGCCATGTGGCATGCCACGTCGAACACCATGATCGATCCGGTTGTCCTACCGTGACGGAGGGTGCAAAGTGGCATAAAAATAAAACTTTAGGGTGCATTTTGGTCAAAATAAAAAAAGTTGGGTGCAAAGTGACAGTCCGTACAAACTTAAGGGTGAAAAGTGACATTTATGCCGATAATTTACCTCTTGAACTTCACAAATTTATGACAATTTGCCCCTTCCCGATCAGGGAGTAGAATGTCTTGAATTTGAAATATTTAAGAGCTAATTGTATTGAATTTGAAAATTCAAAGAAAATTATCACGATTTAAAGTTTATAGGACAAAATGTCCTCGACACAATACTTCATAGGACAAAAAGGCTAATAACCCTCTTATATCTATCCATATTGGCATGCACCATATAGTACTACATAATTTGACAAATTAATAAATGTCCCCATTGTTTCTTCTCAGAGTATCCCTCACCATGGTGAGGGATTAATAATTATTTTGGTACTGTCAGGAGTCGATATAGGACCCATTTCAAGTATATTTGCTTTACATTGATTCGAATCTCTACCATTGACATCAATTGTTAAGGGAATTCTAATTAACCCCTTTCCACTCGCATCAACAATTGGTCTTTCCTTCCTCATTTTTTGATTAATTAAAATACCCAATAGCTTAATCACGGTAATTCGAACATGTATAATCAACTTTCAACACTCATAATAAGTCACTGAAGGATTCGAACCCAAAATAATTTATATGTTTAGTCAATTCTTCGTCGGATCATTTTCTCACTTCTATATATTAGGACTATTATATTCCAATCCCATTCGGTGCATTTAATAGGAACATGCATTTCCATTTTAGAATTAGAAAACAGTATAGCACACAAGTAGAAATGACATATTTATACGTATAACATACGTATATATACTACTGGTATAAGTACGAAATCACATACTTATATAGAAACATAAAGGGGGGGGGGGGGGAGAAGTTGGAATTTTATTTCCTAAAATAACGTTGTAATTGAGGGAGATGTGTCAAATTCGATCTAAATATATGAAGATGAATTAATGTTACTTTATCCGACAAGTTACCTGTTTTTCTAAAAACAAATAAATATATTGTACGAGAGTAATAAATAGATTTATTTATGGATTACTAGTATTTTTGCAGGTCCAAAAATTGACAAGAACCTTTTCATGAATTTTCAGGTCCAAATAGATTTTTGCTACCCATTCGTGGAGAATAGGGTGTCTCATTGGGCATGCAAGAGTAGCCTGATAATCAATTCTGAGTTGTATTATGGCTACCCATCCGTAGAGGATGGGGTGCCCAATTGGGCCTTTTCATGAATTTTAATTATTTAGTTAAATAACAATAAAAAAATTATTTATCTAATTACTAGTAGCTCCCTCCGTTCCTATTTATTGAGTATTTCCCTTGTTCCTTTTTAATTATCCGCATCCCTTACAATTACATATTTACCCTGCTTTAGAACCACAAAATTTATTAAATATGTTAATTAACAAGACTAAACTACATATACTATACCAATTAAATGTATGGTAATTTGGTAAATTAAAGTAAATTTTGTAAAAATTTTAGTAAAATTACTATTTTTCTTAAACAAATAGGTTAATTAAAATAGACAATTAAATAGGAACGGAGGGAGTATATATGTACTAGAGCGGAGAGCAGGATGAAGAAGCTGTTATACGAAAGAAATTAAATTGGATCTATAAGAATTGATCTTATCTTATGCTCTAGGTAAATTGTTTACGTTAATCTTAGGTTATGTACATATCAAAAGAGCAATAATGTTCGGTGGACTAATAATATTCTATTGTTTTAGAAACAAACAGCTCGATTGGTTGTTGGGAATTAAATGTAATAAAAGCTCATCAAACAAGTAAAAAAAACTGTATTTTGGGCACAAAATATTAGTATTAAAGCTAGTCTAATTTCTACTCTAATACTAATACATATATATATATATATATATATATTTTTCTAATAAGTAATTTTGTTGTTTGGCCTTATTCATCAATTCGTGATATATAGTCCCACATATGACATATCGAATCCTCATTAAACTTTTATGCATAAGTTGATCGTAATGAGGTTTAAAACAAAAAAGTTTGTAAATTATTCGTATATATTGATAATTTTCCCCAATAAATATATGTACTACTTATCTTTGATGGGAAAAGAGAGACTATTGGTTATAGTGAAATCTATATGATTTTGATTAAAACTCTCCAATCATAATAAATCTTGGTCCCAACTTGTCAAAATAAAGATGGCACTTTCAACATGATATAGCATGCACAGTTAAATAACGATCCTTTTCGCTTTCTAAATTTCTACTTCAGGGTTTAAATATATAAATATAGTACCAAATTTTGAAAAGCTAATAACCAAAAAATCTAAGGATTTGACTTCCAATCAGCATCAAGTCATCAACCCCTCCTTGCAAATTTAATCACCAAATTCCACAATATCCAACCAAACCCCCCATACACATAAGTACATATGAATTAAATTTAATCATCGCATGTGTAAAGACTCAATAATCTCAAATGAATTAAACACGAGATCTTTAAAAATGAAATCTCAAATAAAAAAAATGGGTTTTGAATAATTTTTTTAAAAGGGCATTAAGCCATTATTATATGGACAACTATTTGATACAGTACTATATATAAGTAAAGTTTTAGACTTTACAAGCGGGTTAAAAAACTTACACAAATCAAGCATCCAACTTGGCGGGTTTTGAATAGTAATTTTGATTAAAAAAAGGCAGCAAAAGGAATTAGATTTGCAAACCCACATTTTGTTTTATGCCAAAAGGAAACTAATAGGAGTAATCTTTATTTTCATGAAATCCCAAGTGTTAGTACATTAAAAGAAGAGATTTGTCTCTTGGTCTTTGGACAGCCTAGTTTTTATTACAACCTTGAATTATTAAGATTGTTAAAGAAAAAAGAAATGAACATGGAAGTGTATGAGCTGGCTACATAGAAGATGGATATGAAGAAATCCAACGGCCGAAGTCTCCTACTCCAACTGTGGCATTCATTTCAGCATTAATGACATGCACCAGCCCTCGTTTCAGCCATCTTAAATTCTGTTGATAGCTGCATTTTCTTTTCTTCATTACAAATTGTTTTTAAAAAACATCATTATCTGTAATCTCTTCTGTATAAACTTACTGTATTTTTCTACTCTCTGTCTTTGGGTGTTTTTATATTCATTTCATTCATTCATCATTTTCAGGGTCTTTGAAGCTAAGCAGTATATATATAGAGAGAGTGGGTGTTAAGTGTTATAACACACAAAACAAGGCCAACCAGTAGCAGCCACATAGTGGGATTTTGCTTATTTGGAAGCAAAACAGTTTAGCAGTTTGTGTTTTTGTTTTTGTTTTTTTTTTAAAAAGAGTTTTGTTTCTCTGCTGTGGCCTTTCAATGGCTGCTTTTGTTGGGGCAGTGAAGCTCTTTTTGTGTTTGGTTCTTTGCCTTCTCACTCTCTCTTCTCTTCAAGGTTAATTTCTTTTCTTCCCTGCCTTCTCTCTCTTTCTTTTTCTCTCTATTTTCCCATATTTTTGCTATTACATTATAATATTGAGATATCTCATTTGCTTTTTGTTTTTCCTCATTAGTGTGTTTTTCAGTTGGTGAAAAATGAATCTGAAATTGATATTGTTTACCTCTGTTTTCTCTGTTTTGAGTAGATATATACTTGCTTTTGGTTGATCCCTTGTATCTAATTCTTTTTTCTTTTCTTCTTTTGCCCTTTTTTGGATCATATTCCTTTTGTAATTAAGATATGGAGATTTCTGTTTCTTTCTTTTGATTCCTTTGTTTTGCAGCACTTGTTTTTATGTGTTATTAAGTGTATCAAATCATGAATTTTGAAGTTTGCCAAAAAAGAGCATTATAATGAATTTTGCTTGTTGAAAAATTTGGGAAGAATTAAATGTCAATTAGGAATTTAGGATCTTCTACTTCCCTTTAATTAATTAGCATAGTTAGATGTCTTGTCATTTTAAATTTATGTTCCTATATAGTTAAGGTTTTCTACTAATTGCTAAACCAACTTTTCCCATCAAATCTTGAAATTAAAGCAAGAATTATAGTCATTATACTTTGACTAACAATGGGTGTTTTTTGTTTTTCCAATTAATGCAGCCGGTGCCAAAGATTTCTATGAATTTCGGTATCCATTCATCAAAAGGGCAAGTTCATTTTCATCATCAGCATCATTCTCATCATCAAATGCAGATGAAGTTTCATATGACTACATAATTGTGGGAGGTGGCACAGCTGGTTGCCCCTTGGCTGCCACACTCTCTCAAAACTTCACCGTTTTGCTGTTGGAGAGAGGTGGAGTTCCTTTCTCAAATGCCAATGTCTCCTTCCTCAGCAACTTCCACATTGCCTTGGCAGACACTTCTCCAAGCTCTGCTTCCCAACCTTTTGTTTCCACTGATGGAGTCCTTAATGCTAGGGCTAGGGTTTTGGGTGGTGGGACTTGCATCAATGCTGGCTTTTACACTAGGGCCAACTCAGAGTATGTTCATTTTCTACCTTTTGACATTAGCCCTTCTTAATTAATTTTTTCTTGCTAATTAAAACTTTACTAATAATTCTCCCAACAACATTTAATGGAATTGAGAAAATATAGTACTTAAGCTAAGGTTTTAGTAGTTAATATGGCTGTCATTGTTGCTGCTTTTATTAAAAGGAAATTATGCTAAGAGAATTAGGTTGATGGTGACTTTCTATGGTTACACACACTAAATACATTGCATCATATCCTGGTCCACAGTTTACATCTTCTTTCATTATTAATTAAGTACTCCATATAGCTTTGACCTAAATTTAAACTTCAATTATGAACATCAAACTTTATACTATTTCATTGCAAGGGTAAACTAACTAATTTCCTAAAAGAAAGTGCAACAAAAGAATTAGAAAAAAAAAGAAGAGAAAAGGAGAAAAAGGAAAAACAACCAAAGTCCTTTTGAAAGTACCTCTAAATCTTTTAGATGCTGAAGAAAGAAAAAGACATTAATTATAAGAGAATTAAATATTTAGTCCAAAAATTTTGTCAAAAAAAAAAGTACTATATATAGTTACAGGTTATACATATGCTTTATATTAAAGATAGTGGTCATGCATGTGAAAACCAGAGAAAGCATTTATTAAAAAATTAGTGGGAGGGTTTGGTTTGATTTGAAGGCTAAGAGGGTGATTTTCAAGTCCTAAGTCCCTAACAAGGAGTCAAGGCATCAAGGGCCAAGATGTTCCTTTTATCAAGAACAATTTACTAGGGTTTTCTGAGTCTTATAATTAAGGACATTGTACTGTATATCAGATAAACATTTATGATTCCATCTTCCATTTCAATGAAGTCCTCTTTCTTTCTTAAATGTAATTAGGTTTTCCTCTTTTTTTCCCTTTTTTTTTCTTTTGCTATATTAAATGCTTGAGTGTGAAGTTTGGTGGTCCTTTGGCCCTTAATTGGCCTTTGCTTGAGGGGTTGATTTGGTAAGGACTATTACAGATCCAAAGTTGAAAAATTATTAAACTTATAGGGAGTCAATTCATATTCTACCTACAACTTTTGGTCCACCTTAAGTTTAGAACTTAGGGTACCCTTTTTTCTGAATTTCCTTTTTTTGCAATTTTTGTGGTTTTAGCTTCTTACCCATTTTTCTACCTAACTGGTTTTCATATTTAATTCAGCTATAATTTTTCTTTTTAATAATAAAGCATGAAAAAGATTAGTTCCATATAGAATCACAATAAATATGACAGCTTTGAATCAAATTCTTTTTTGTTATATAATTTGTGTTGGGAATTTGGGACCACATTCCTTTGTTGTTTTTCCTGAGTCTTTAAAACTGTATAGTTAGATGACATGATCTGCTACTTTCTAACAACAACAACAACAACAATAACTAATCAAAGGTTTTTAATTGGTCACATGAAGGAAAAAGAAAATTTAACTAGTTGAAAGCATTAATTTGTAAGCTTTTGTTGGGTTTTGCAGTTTCATACGGAGAGTTGGTTGGGATGCAAGGCTAGTGAATGAGTCATATCCATGGGTAGAGAAGCAAATTGTTCATCAGCCTAAGTTAGCACAATGGCAAACTGCCTTCAAAGACAGTCTTTTGGATGTTGGAATCTCACCTTATAATGGTTTCACCTATGATCATATCTATGGAACTAAAGTTGGAGGCACCATTTTCGACCGGTTCGGCCGGAGGCACACTGCAGCTGAACTACTTGCTTCTGCTAACCCCAAAACGCTTAGTGTCTTGGTCTATGCCACGGTCCAAAAAGTCTTGTTTGATAAAACAGGTAATAATACTTATAGCTTTGATTGAAATTGTATAATTTCTGTAATTTGGTTAGGGTTATTGGTGAAAGTAAGAAATTTTATTACAGGGAAGAGACCAAGGGCAATGGGAGTGATTTTCAAGGATGAAAATGGGAATCAACACCAAGCATTTCTTACAAACAATAAGAGGAGTGAAGTGATTTTGTCTTGTGGTGCAATTGCAACTCCTCAATTGCTAATGCTTAGTGGTGTTGGACCAAAAGCTGAACTTAACAAGTTGAACATTTCCATGGTTATGCATAATGAATTTGTTGGCAAAGGCATGGCTGATAATCCCATGAACTCAGTTTTTGTCCCAACTAAGCAACCGGTGGAACAATCCCTTATTCAAACTGTGGGAATTACTAAGATGGGAGTTTACATTGAAGCCAGCAGCGGATTCGGACAGTCTCCTGATAGCATTCGTTGCCACCATGGAATTTCATCTGCAGAGGTAATAAGAACAACAATTGATTACTTGAATAACAAGCAACTGATTAATGCAAATATTATGAACTCTGTTTTTTTCTAGTATGGCTTACTTAAAGATGGCTTCTGTCTCTTGTGATATGAATTCCAGATTGGGCAACTGTCTACAATTCCTCCAAAGCAAAGAACACCAGAAGCAATTCAAGCTTTCTTGAGAAGGAAGAAAGAGTTACCCCATGAGGCATTCAATGGAGGTTTCATTTTAGAGAAGATTGCTAGGCCACTTTCAACAGGCCATCTCAGCCTGGTCAACACAAACATTGATGACAACCCTTCTGTCACCTTCAACTACTTTGGCCACCCGCACGATCTAAAACGCTGCGTTGATGGGATTCGCACGGTTGCCAAGGTTATACAATCCAACCCTTTCACAAACTTCACAAAATGTGACAAACCAACCGTGGAGAAGCTTCTTAACATGAGTGTCAAGGCCAACATTAACTTCATCCCCAAGCATACTAATGACACTAAGTCCCTAGAGCAATTCTGCAGAGACACCGTGATCACAATTTGGCATTACCATGGCGGATGCCATGTTGGCAAGGTGGTGAACCCTGACCTTAGAGTTCTTGGAATCAACAGACTCCGTATCGTTGATGGATCCACGTTTAATGAGTCCCCGGGAACTAACCCTCAGGGAACTGTCTTGATGATGGGCAGGTAAAGCTTTGAATACACATTTATTTTGTAATACCCTACATATATATATCAGCATTAACTATTTAAGAAAATGGTGGGGCAGAATTCAGTTTTTTGTCTAAAATCTGATTGATTTTGATGTGATGCTGATGCAGGTACATGGGAATCAAGATTTTGAGAAGAAGACTTGGAAGAGCTGCTGGTGTTTAAGACATGAACCAAAAAGTTGGTAGCAAATGAAGGGTAGTTGTTTGTTAGTAGTAGTAGGATATGGAATGTGATTTTGTTATTTTTAGCAAGACCGTAAGTATGTAGAAATTAATTAGGCTTGCCATGGGAAATTAGTATTTCCATTCTATTTGTGCTGTTAGATTTATGTGAAGAACTCATCTTCACTGTTGATCCAATGGTTGGTGCCATAAGAATATTGATGAAAAAGACCCCCCAAGAAAAGGAATGCATGTAGGATATCAGGCTAAATTATGTGTTGAATTTGATGTTTTTGGTATTAATATAATCAAAGATTCAGGTTCCAAACTCTCTGGGTTTTTTTTTTTTTTGTGCAACTGGTTCCAAACTCTGTTTTTTATTTACCATTTCCCCACATTTTGATGAACTAATCAAAATTTACCATAACTTCTTCAGTATACATCTCATGTAACTTAAAGATTCTCTCTGTTTTCCAATTTTCTTGGAAAAATAAAGATACACATGTATAATGAAAGCACCTTTTATATTAAAGGAAAATACACTACCAGTTGAGAAATATTAAAAGGATGGATGGCTTTTGTTGCGGAAGTTGTTTTATTATACCTAAAAAATGAAGCAAATGGTTCATTTGCATAAAGTGGTATAACAAATTAAGTAAGCTAAGCTCACGTGGTATTTAAATGCATGTTACTTGTTAGCTGAGAAAAAGAGCACTCTCAGTTAGTTTCGTATGATGATGAATATGAATTTGTATTTTTGGTCTTCCTATTTTTGGTCTCCAAACTGCAGTTAATAGGGTTTTTTTTCATTATTAAAGGAAATTAACAAGAACAATTTTACTAATTTCTTGTATAAATTGGTGGTGGGAGCCTATAGGATACTAACATTTAATGACTTGCTTAAGTTTACTTCCATTGGCTGGGCAGCTTGGCCTGCATCAGGTGCCTGATTTGCCAATAGACATGAAACTGCAGTTTCAAAATGCCAGAATACCGAACATTTGTCTACTTCAAATTAACTTGGGAAAGTTTTCTTATGTTTAGTTGAATCAATCAGATAAATGGATGATGGGACTAATTATAGAAACAGATGCAGTCTCTGTTTATATGAACAATTCTTTCATATCTTACAGAGTAATAATAACATTTTCTTCCATGCACGACAAGAACTAAAAGAGAATTGAATCAAAAGGACTAAAAGCTGAGCCTTAATCCATTTAAATCCCAGAATATATGAAAACATTATCAAAGGCATTCAATAGAGTCATGCCTTGAGCCTCTGAATTAATGTCATGTTTGATTCTTCATCATATGCCAATTATATTTGGTAGTCCTATTTCCTAGCAGCATTGATGAAAACCGCTATTGACATATTTCCATTACAAGAAACAAAAGAGTTTTAAACTTTTTCATGTAGTGCATGTGACAGCATTAAGAGCAAAGGTCTACATACAGTAAATTTAACAATTCTGGTTTAAGAAAGCCCTAATTTCTTATAACTTAAATGAATTGACAAAGGGTTTTAGCAAAATTTCAAGACCCTGGCCAAAACTTGATAGGAAATCCATGCTCACTTCGGCTACCTCTTGATAAACTTCTTAATCTATGCCAGAAATCACTTCTCCTTCCCGTTCTTAGAGGGCCGGAACATGAGTGCCTTCTGGACCAAGTTTCACGCTCCTCAAGTCCTTTAGGGATGCTTAAAAGATCTGATACTGGCAATGCTACGTTGCTCTCATGACCATAACCATAGTCATGTACCGGGTGATAAGTGTCTGAAGTTCCCACAAGCTCAGTTGAAAGACTATAAAACTTACTATCTACAACAGTAGGAAAGCTCTCCTTGATGTCAACACTTGATTCTATCTCCTTTTTCTCATCAAATTCATTACAAACTAGCTTTAATGCTTGAACAACTTCGCCCATGAAAGGACGATGAGAAACTTCAGGCTGCACACACATTGAAGCTATTGCTGCTACCTTGGCAATGCTGTCAAGTGAGGTATCAGATAGTATTGTTGGATCAACAACTGTTTCTAAACCTTCCTTGGCCGTGAGGAGTGGTCGCGCCCATGCAACAAGATTTTCTTGACCCGGGGGCAACGACAAGTCCACAGGCTTCCTTCCTGTTAAAAGCTCAAGTAACACCACACCATAACTATAGACATCACTTTTGACAAGAAGGTGACCTGTCATTGCATACTCCGGAGCCAAGTAACTGAAAAAATGAGAAGTTTATTAGTAAAAAGTTTTATTTATGTCAAAGAAAAAGAAATTTGCTTAAAGTACTAGCAAAACTCTGTTCTTACCCAAATGTTCCCATTACATGTGTTGAGATGTATTTGTTCCCTTCTTCCAATGCTGTTCTAGCCAAACCAAAATCTGAAACTTTAGGTGTAAAATCATGTTCAAGTAAAATGTTGCTGGACTTGAAATCTCGATGGATAACCCGGGGGCTAGAGTCTTCATGTAAATAGGCTAAGCCTCGAGCTGAACCAAGAGCAATCTTCATTCGCGCACCCCAATCAAGTGGAGCAGTTTCCTTGTCAACTCCTGAGACCATATGGATACACATATATACAGAGAATTAAACAATTTCTAAGCTGTAATATGAAAACAAACTTTAATTATGCTGAACTGAAGATATTATTTACCATGTAAATGGGATTCAAGACTTCCATTTGGAACAAGTTCATAGACAAGACAGCGTATAGTGTTCTCAGTGCAAATACCAATAAGTTTAACCAGATTTCTATGATGCAGGCGGCTAAGCATCTCTACTTCTGCTAAGAACTCTTGCCCTCCGCGTTGATCCTCCCTCTTCAGAACTTTCACCGCGACTGCAGCTCCATCATCTAACATACCTCTGTAAACAACACCAAAACCTCCTTCCCCAATCACCCGCGAAGCATCAAAGTTACTGGTAGCTTTTTCTATGTCATTTAAAGAGAAGTGCTTTGCCAATCCTGTATATGTCAACCCAGTAGAACTAATGGACATTGATCTAGCACTGGACGTGCTTCCTTGCATTGTAGCCTTAGCGCCCCCTGGTGAATATAAATTTAATGATTTGTCAAAAAAGTAAGTGAATTTACTATATAAATATTAGTAACTAATAAGTGGATCACATATTTTGAACTTCCCTTGAAGAAATTAGTCAAAAATGGAAGTACCTGATGGTTTTTCTGAAGTTGGTGCTATAGTTTGTGGTTTTTGATCTGGTTTTTTGACACAATATCCATATTTCAAAAGAATAAGCCAAATGATCCCCAAACATACAATAAAGGCTGAAAAAGATGACAGAATAATCACAGCTATCATGCTTCGTTTAAGCCCTTCTCTGTTCTTCCTAGGCACATCGACTCCTAAAGGTTTTGCAGCTTGCCCATGATTGTTATGGCCAGAGAATGGCCCATCATCAACAGCAGAAACACCAGTACTTGCTGCAGGCGGGGAGGGTGGAAGACCTGGACAGCGAAAAGGCGAAAATATTAGGCTCCAAAAGTCTTCAAAAATCAGAGAATTGCATAATGTGCCATGCAGATACGAAAGGTTAAAAAAATGTTTAGGCAGGTAACTTGGAAAACACTCCTTTCCTCTAAATTCAGAAGTATATGCATCTTTCAGCAGGTGCTTCAGTTAATTTGATATCTTACCTGGATAACGAACATATACCACATCATAGGGACCGAATAGTGAAGCTTTGATGAAGACCTGTCTGTTCCAAAATTTCTTATAAATTAATGATGCAGTTGTATACTCAAACTTTACTTCCCAGGGTATCAGATTGATGAGGACAGTACTTTTATCCAGCTCTTCACTAGCTGCATTTGCTCCCATTATGCGAACTTGGCTGCGGTTTAGTCTTACACTAGCAGCAATTTCTTGAGCCAGTTCTGAAACCAAAGGAAAAAATGTGTATATTGGGACACCAAGCTGGAGCTTAACTTGAATTGGCCATACACAACCACAAGGTGATCCGGGAGGTGTATAGGTTAGGGGCTCCGTGCATGCCACTGACGTACAATCTACAGATAGTATCAAAAATTCAAGATGAGAAGATTATATTGATCTAGAGAATCTCAGAAAATGATGCACAAAAATGCTTGTTAAAGAATATTAAGTGTATTAGTACCTTTATTAGGAGGTGGAGGCGGTAGTGCCATAACCACTGATGGTGCTGGAGGCTTTGCCTTCTCCATAGAAGAATCAATAGGAGATATTGCAGGTTGAGGAGTGGGGACTTGTATACAAACATGATCATAGTAAGATACTTATTAATAACCATTGTAAAGCGAAATGAAATGTTAAGCAAATGAATAAAGTGAGAATCAGTCACATACTATGAAACTCACTTGATAGATCAGTAGGTGATGGTGCAGGTGCAGGTGCAACCCAGATTGGAGGAAAAAATCGCGAAGGGGAGACTGTGGGAGCTGTATTTTTAGAAGTATTTCATTAGTTTTACTTTTACCAAAGGATAAACCAGTTCCAAACAAACAAAACTCAAGATAGTCTTAACTAAGGAGCTAATCAGAGAAGAAAACTAAACCTTGCTCATTATAAAAGGGTGGATTACTCGAGTAAGAGGGTTCGGGAGCAGAACTGGAGAATTTTTTCATTGCATGATGATGGTCACGATCAAATGAGGCTGGAGGTGAGGATGCAGGACCCTGCACCCAATTCTTTCCCGCAGCTCCAAGAGATAGCGTGGAAGGTGCAGCTGCAATACTTGAAGGCTTCAAGGCATGGTGTGGATGGAGGGCTGCAAAAGAGAAGAACTGTCATTGATAGTTTTTTTTGGCAGGAAAGTCAATTCTATGACAGTTTTCATTTACAAAAGGAAACGGCCATTGTAGATTATCAACTTACCTTTAGTTGGAGTGTGATCCATGGAAGTTAAATGGTGAAGTTGTTTGCTAGAAGGGTTAGCAGTCAACTTTCCACTTCTTGTCCTGCCAGAGCTGGGAGGATATTTTGTCAGAGACAGGGCTGGTTCTGTAGCATCATTTTGAAACACATTTAACCAACAATTAATTAAGGAGACTTAAATTATTAGACATGCTGAGGTAACACAATCAACTAGAAAGTTTCATTCTTTTATTTTGAAGAAAGGTCAACTGTAGGTATCAGTTCATGGAAAAACAGGATTTGGCAGATTACATGTACTATGGAATAGAAGGAAACATGGGATTTGAAATTTCATGAAGAAATCAAGCACTTGGGTATATGCAGTCTTTGTCAAAGTCTTAAATTGTGAGGCTCACCTGGTTGCATAGTTGCAGTTGGTGTTTTTGTTGGCATTTCTCTTGGTGGCCATGGAACTGTTAACAATAGAAGCAACAGAACCAGAAAAGAAGGGCAAATTAAGCAGAGCAATGTTCCTCATTATTGTGGGTTAGAAACAAAACCATGGCAGATATGACAAATAACAACATTGTAAATTTAGATTCTTTGATGTATCTCAGTTTGATAAAAAATGTAACTTTGTTTAACAAATTTGTATCTTTTTGAAAAATTGGACTTTCCAACTTGTAAATCTAAGAGAATATTATACTTTAGTATGGCACTCATTGATGCAACAGATCAAGATTGCTGTCAAGTCTTTCAATGATATAAATGGCTTGATTTTTCCTCAACATTTTCTTCAAAGAAAATGATGAAGTTAAATCCAACAACCAAGTAGGTGAAAATAATCTATTAGTTTCTGGAATAATCATTGAGCCATGGAACATTTAAACATTTAATCAGACAATAATATCCACTTATACTTTGAACATTAGGAAACCGGGAAATCAGTTTTTAAAGAATTTCATAGAAATTTAAAATCATCATTACAACCGACAAACTCCTGCCTGGAAATGTGAAGAAACCAAATTCATTTCACTCATATAAGCATTCTGGGTGATCATGAAGTGCAGAGATTCTCATTTCCACTTAAATTCATATGCTTCTTGATCAAAGAAACTAGTTTGAACAACCCAGATCCTTAGAATTCGTCTAAAGTTCAAATTTCATAAAAATCTAATTTGAGATTAACAAACAAATGCATGGTTCAAAACTAAACAAACGACATTACCTGATGAACCATCAACTGACATCATGGAACTCAAAGTTACAAATATTTTCAGCAGCAGCAGAGTGAATTGCAACAACCCCATTTTTTCAAACTTCCAAAGAAAACTGGAATTCAATCTCCAATATGTTTCATCTCTCTCAGTAGCCAACCATCAAAGCAAGAAAAAGATAACAGAAACAAAGCAGTGACAACTGAAACAACATCCTGAAGCAAAAACATGGATATATAGCTTAAAACTTAAAAGGAGCAAAGTGTACTAATCTTGTAGAGTACAAAAGAAGACCCACAAATGGTAAGAGTCTTTGGATTAGGTAGCAAAAAAAACCAGATGATCCTTCTATTTGAGACTAATAAACATTGAGATATGAAGAAATTTGATAACTCTATTAGAAAAACAGCTTTGTCATTAGTAAAAGGTAACTATAACTATCTAAAACAGAGAAAAAAGAAGGAAAAAGAAACAAAAGATCAAAGTTTTACTGCAGCTAAGCTGATCAAAGCAAAAGGAAGAAAAGTAAAAAAAGCAGAATAAGAAGATACTTTTGAGTGAGAAAGGTTTGGTGCCATTGGTGGGGTTTGAGAGAGAAGGAGACAGAATTCTTGTTGGGGTATATATATATATTGGTTGATTTCAGTTCCTTTCTGATTAATCACTTTGAATATTTTAACATGAATTTGCTGATTTGCTTGACTTCAATAATTCTTAATTCATCCTAAAGCAGTAAGTATTAAACTTTCTCAGCAAAAATTATTAGTTTTTTGTTTTAGATTGACATAAAGTCCACTATAGCATTATGACATTTGTGATTAGAAGTTGGACTAACTTCCAATGATTTAACAATTTAATGCTTTTTCTTATAAAAAGTGATTTAATATCACTTCCTTATACATCAACTTCCTTTTCAGAATTCACAATTCACACACCTGCTTTAAAAATATAAGAATTTGGTGTGACCTAAGTGGAAAACTGTCATTTCTTCCTTTCATCTACTACCATCACCTTTCTTTATTTTGACTTAAAAGCTTCCTATGATCCTATCTATCTATACTATCTATTTATCTTTTTTAAGCATTAAAACTGAAATCCCAAAAGCTTTACTTGAATTGAAAATTACCCATTGATTTGAATGAAACTTTAGCTAAAAAAAATCTTATCATTTATCTAATTCTATGGATCATAATCTCTAGCTAAAAATAAATTATGTATGAAAAAGATAAAAGTTTTAATGAAAATGACAAGAATTTTCAATTGGGTTGAAGGGAAATCAAAGTTGCAGATTTTTGTCCCCACCAAGGGACAATCTAGGCAGAGTTAGGTAGTTATTTTGGAAGGCAATGTTGGACACCACCACCACCACTACCACCATTGTTTTTCTTTTCCTTTATTTTTTTTTCTTTTTATACCTCAAACAATAATGGAAGACCCCGAATCCAAAACTGACGAGCTTAAATGTGTCGGTGAAATGGTTAGTTTTTTAGCAATACTCTTACTATTTATAATATATAAGCCATCTCAATTGGAAGTTGAGTTCTCAGTTCCCTTCTTTTGCCCCATCTTTATGTTTAAATCTACTCTCTTTATTGTATTTTATGGGTTGATTTCAGAGTTTAGGTCAAGTAGTAGTAAAGTTGCCAACTCCTTTATAAGACCTTTTATTGATCATAAATATTTACTCATCTAATCTCTTGTTAAGGCTTTTTGCTAAGATATTTGATTAAAGACATTGTGATTTAAACTAAACACTATAATGGGCATTAACCATTAAAAGTTTCCCTCTCCTTTGTCTTTGCTAATATATATAAAGTGTATCTATATTAGCCAAATCTCTTAGTGTGATATGATGAGATGTCAACATTTTAGTCTTTAATTAGGCACCAAGCAAAAGGATATTAGCATTTTTTTGGTCCATTGTTTACTTACCCTATACTATAATAATAAATTACTTAATTGTTAATGGAGGTCTTTATCATATTGAATAAATCAAAACTTTCAAACAAATATACCTTTCATTTATTATTAATTTCTCCATATTGGGTGATTTCTTATTCAAGGGAATATATGAATTAATTCAAGTTTGAAATCGAAAAACATTGAGAATGGAAATGGGTATTCGTAAATATATAAACAAGAGGTAAAGAAAAATGGCATTCAAAAAAATTAAATTAAGAATTGAGTGAAAATTAAAACAAAAATTAAAAAGATATACCTTCAAGTTCGAGCATTCGACTCAATGTTAAGAACACACATTATCAAACAATTCTAATTTTCACTTCATAAACCGAAAAAAAGGAAAGAAGAGAACTATAATTATAAACTTTCTCACTATCCTAGCTGTATTCAAAGGTCCAATGCCTTTGTTATGTTTGCTCACTTCACTCACTTTATCCCCCTAATTCACTAGAAAGAAACCTTTAAACGAACCTTTATTTGGGATTTATATATATGTTACTCAGAAATGGGAAGTTTCAACTTTTCAAGGTGCCTTGAACAGTAATCTTTATCTAGAATATTGTTACCAGCGATAATTTGTCAAGTTTTCAACTGACTTCAGATGAGGAATATCCTTATCAAATTTTGATAGTACTAATTTTAGCCAATAAATGACCATATATATATATATATATATATATATATATATATATATTCTCTGCAATGCCAAGACCAAAGATCATGATTTGTGTCGGTTTCTTATTCTCACATGTTTTTCGTTTTTGTTAACATTCCTCTTCTTCCCTCTCATTCTTGTCTCCAAACTTCCAAATTTGGTTTAATTAGAATAAACACCATAATAAAGAACCAGCGCTTATAAAGCCTTTATCTTCATTCTCACTTTCCCATCCCTTGAAGCACATTTTAAGACTTACCCCACAACAGTTCTACTTTAAATGCAACAATGCAACAGTTTTCATTAAAATTAAAGAATGCATCAGAAGAAACATCTGCACATTACATAATTAAAGACAAAAAATGGTGCCTAAATGCACTATACAATTGAAGAAAATGAATTAACTAGTAAATCTGTTGAGTCTAACCTTTTAAACTGTATCAAAATCCAGCGGAAACAGAAGAAGTAATTCAAG
>AWWV01011765.1:0-24510 GCA_001974805.1 Corchorus capsularis | reverse complement strand
CTCTGCTCCATCTCCTTTTCAATAAAAAAAAAGAAATGAAAATTACAACATTAAAGAGATATATGCACAGATTCAGAAAATGTGACCCAAGATTTATCTGAAACTGATAAAATAATTTTTATCCTTAAAAAATATATTCTTTTTTTTTTTTTACATTAAAAATATGCAGAATCGGAATTGATCCATTAATATGGGCAAAAATAGGACACAATGGAAGAAAATCTGAATCTTGGTCATTGCATGGGCTTTATTTTATATATAAAAAAAATGGAGTAGGCCCAACTTAGTAAGCAAAAATTAGGAGGGCCTACCTCATTGAAATATGAGATATGGGATCTTTGAGCCCATTCTTTGTTTCTGAATAGGTGGGCCATCAACCCTTCTCTACGGTCAAGATTCTCTTTAGACCAAAATTGTGAGAAAACGGCAAATTTTGGCATGTGTTCGTGTTTATGTCCAATACATAAATTGTATTACATTGTTTAAATTATCTTAGTGGCTATGGAATTTTCAAAATTATTTTCTGAACTAACAATAAGACAAAGAAATTCAGAATTCTGCACCCGAGTTGTTAGCTCAACCGGTAGGTGCACCGTGTCCGAACCGTGAGGTCCTAGGTTCAAGTCTCACGGAATGTGAGTTTAGTATATAATTTGTTTATTTGGTAGGTGGATGATTTATTTATGACAATTTTTTAGTTTGAATTGATTTCTCATTTAGATATTTGGGCATATAGAGACACGGAATGTGAGTTTAGTATATAATTTGTTTATTTGGTAGGCGGATGATTTATTTATGACAATTTTTTTAGTTTGAATTGATTTCTCATTTAGATATTTGGGCATATAGAGATTTCACATGCACTCACTAAAAAAAAACAAAGAAATTCAGAATTCTAAGAGTTGGGACTTGGGAGTTGAATTGTTGTAAATTAATTCCAACACTTCAATTGAGAAATCTATAAGAAAAATTAAATACATCTTGAGAGTTGAGATAAGAGAAAAGAGAGAAAGATTGAAAAGATACACTAATTTTTCCTCATTGTTTTGTGATAAATTTTGAAATGGGAGAGAAGATTTGAATCTTAAACCTAACACTCTCTTGAATACTATACCTTAATACATGAGAATCTAATTCACATGATAAAAAGCCAATATCAAATCATTTTTTTAAGGAAAAAATGATGAAAAAAATAATGAAATCAAATGGAAAATCTTGAATGGCCCAAAAAAATTGAAAAATCTTGAACTTGAAAAACTATTACTATTTCGGCCTAAAAAAAAGTAGGCATGTACTATTAGTTAAGCCCAACTCTGTTGACCAATAAAAGCCAAGCCCAACCCATAACGTGAGTGGTCTCATGTTCTGTTTTGTCCCAAACATAATCATGCTATGAAAAAGATGGAAGTTCCCATATGCTTTCTTCTTTTTTCCTTTTTTTTACTATTAAAACTCAAACTTGATCCTTCCAAAAAAAATCAGAAAAAGTTCAGTATAAATGTTTTCATTTTCTGATTTTACATATAAATGTTTTCTTTAGAAGCAAAGGCTAAAGATCATTGAATTAATTTGTCATCATTTTGTTGGGAGAGTACAATGCTGACAAAAAGGAAAATGTAAAAAGAGAAGTTGAAGGCTTCTATTCTCTTCATTTTTCATATATAGCAGCATGATCCCATTATTTCAAAGTACAAGAACAAGCAATGAGTGCAAGTTCAATATAGCTTAAGTACCACACCTTGTACCATTTTGCATGAACTCATCAATGCAAGAATAGTGTTTTTTTTTTTTGAGATAACAAGGATAGTGAATTATTACTATATAAACATTGCAAAATATTGACTTATTTACTTGGTAAGGCAAATAATGGAATGTGTGAAAAAGACGCACATTATCAGGTTCAGGTTCGATTTCTACATTAAGAATGTAATCAAATGAAAGTAGAGAATCTATCTGAAATTAATAAGATGGGTCTAAAGGGTTCTACCTTCCCTAAGTATCTGTTATAAAAAGTAATTAAATAATTTCTTTGTTACAAACTTTCAATTGAACCAAAGTTAATAGAACAATCTCACAAATTAAGAACAACTGATTGTTTAAATAAGGGTCTAATGTTTGTCAAAATGCTCAAATAAGGGTCCGATCTTTTAATTTGGTCAAATAAGGGTCTAACGTTATTGAAAATGCTAAAATAAGAGCTCGATCTTTTAATATGACCAAATAAGGGCCTAACGTTATAAAAAAAAGCTCAAATAAGGGCCTAACGTTATAAAAAAAAGCTCAAATAAGGGCCTAACGTTATCAAAAATACTCAAATAAGGGCCTAGTGTCAGTTTGGATGGCGCGTGAGATAGGCCCTTATTTGAGTATTTTGGCAAACGCTAGGCCCTTATTTGGCCAAATTCAAAGATCGGGCCCTTATTTGAGCATTTTGGCAAACATTAGGCCCTTATTTGGCCAAATTAAAATATCAGACCCTTATTTGAGCATTTTGTCAAACGTTAGGCCCTTATTTGAGCAATTATCCAATTAAGAACCCCAAAGAAAGTTTGATACCACTAGCTAGAAATTCAAATCAATTCCATGATCATTCTTCTAGTCTAATTTGATAAAGAATCCTTTCTAGCCCACCAGCTAATACATATTACTCTTAATTCTTTCTCATGGTATATAGTACATACATACATAGATCTCTTTGGCCTAATATACAAATTTACACCTTGTTTCATATCAATTCTTTGTACCAACTTAAATAGTGGGAGATGACCTAATATAAGTTAGTTCGATAAATTTGTTGTCAATTAATTATAGAGGGTATCCAACTATCAATAATTCGAGTTACCTATCAAACCTGAAAGTCCAAACCGAACTCAATTCAATTTTGGGCTTTAAGTTTTGGTCCAACTTGAAAATATATCAACTTGCGGGAGGAAATGGAAGATAATTGGAAGATTTTTTTTTTTCCAATAAATAATTAGATTCAAGAAAGAAAGGAAACTAGTTGGATTTCTTTTTCTTTTTTTTCTTGCAGAGGGTTGAAAAACATTGATGGCAATTAGGAGGTCCTAATCAAATTTACTATAATATAATTAATAATAGAAGTATGCTGAAACATTAAAAAACGGTTGACTCATTATTTTTGTATATATTTAAAAATCACAATCACATGGATGTGTAACAAACAATAAACAAGAATACAAAACAAAGCAAATGCAAGGGGGCAATTATATTATTTTAATTATTCCTTTTTTTTAGCTCTCATCACTCATTAGGTGAGGAAGAGGAATCAATTTGCTGGATTTTCTGGTTTTTGGCTGTCAATGATCGAGAAGATGGAAAAATAGCCCAAGGAAAGAGACAAGCTCAAATTGGGTAGAGACTAAATAGCAATTTCCTTGATTTTCTTGATTATATATGATAAATTACAAGCTTATTACAACAATGGGTATGACTAAAAATGTTCTCATTCTTAATTAAAGCCTTGATCTCTTTTGATTTTTTTAAACTTAAAATTTTCTTTTTGGGTCCTTCCTTGAAAGATTAGGTAGCATGAAAACATCTATGTTTGTTGAGAAATATTGATCACACATATATTACTATAATTAAGCTCATTGATTCTTATTAAGACACTTTTAATTCACTTCTCAAATTATTATGGTATATTAATGTTTGTGTTTAATTTGCTTAAAATTAATAAACATGATGACTTCACTAATTAATTATTTTTTTCCTAATAAGGTGTCATCTTAGGTACTTTGTCAATCTCAATTGCTGCAATCTCACCCTCTCCCACCATAAAATCATTTCATTAATACTTCATTTATATAGTATGAAAATGTATGATTCGCCACTCTCATGCATGTCACACGACACACGTAATTAGTCTCATGCATTTTAGATTTATCTTCTTTAGTGATAAACCAAAAAGATGGAATTCCTCTTTCAACTGCCAAAAGAAAAAAAGAAGACAGTAGAAATTAGAAAGAAATGGCAAAGATGCGCCGAAATTGCGCAACTCTTTATCAAATAAAGTGAAAATGAAAATTGTATAAATTTAAGGGATTTTGATGGTTAAGAGTAAAAACCTTCAATCTCTAGTGAAAACGAGGCTTATTTAAGATTGAACATTTGTAATTTTGATTTGGAGAAAGATTAATTTGAAGGGTAATTATTTGATACACCGGCGGTGTAAATTTTGGACTCCATAAGCGGGTTGTGGAGTTGACACATGTCCAATTTTTTAATTAATTAAGTTTTAAATATTTCAATCTAATCCCTACAGGACACATGTCACCCTACAGGACCCGCTTGTGTAGTTTGCTAAACTCCACTGACGGTGTATTGTATAATTTGCCTAATTTAAAATGCATGAGAAAATATACATAGAAAGAAACATGTGAGACAAGGAAATAAAGACCAACACGAAATCTACATATTAAATCTACTATTAATTTTATGTACAAGACCCTCATTGAACACCACTTGGCATTTGGTTTCTTTGACAAATGTCCATAGATAATTTTCTAATGTTTTGTTTATTATATTTGTATTCATTTAGTTTGGAAAAATTAAAAGACATTCATCCCCTTCCTGTATAAACTAAATTATCAAATAATTATAAATTTGTTATGAATATACATGTATGTTGTGGATGTCCATGAATCTAATTAAAGCATGGATAAGATTGATGACTTGGTTCATTTATACACATATACCTATGTACTAAGTTCATCCTCTTATATTTATGGTGATGTATCTATGTGCCTATAAATAGGCCACTTACTTTGTTATAAAATAAGATGAATGAGAACAATTTCTCCCATTATTCATATTTTCTTCTCCTTCATATTCTATTGTCTCTCTATTCTCTTATCTTTTCCATACTTCAATTCTATTCCCCTGCTTTGTTTTGTTATCATTTCACAACAAAGTTTCATTTCTTAACTGAATTTTCTTAAAAAAATTTATAAAATAAAACAGCCGCACGCGAAGCGCGGCCGGGAAATTCTAGTATAATGTGAATTGAACTTGAGATCACAAGGTTTTAAGAAAAATAGGTACACCTATCAATTAAGCTAGAGATTGGCAATTAGAAATATACTAACATATAATTATAGTAATTAAGTATGGAAATTCCACACAGTCTGAAAAATTGACCCGAATTTTGTCCTCCACGACGTGTAATGACTAGTGATTTCATGTTATGTAGCAAAACTCCACTCAATTAGTGGTGTGACTAATATGCTAAACCAACCGTGTAAAAACACGTTATGGGAACCAGATTTTGGGTCAAATTTCCGGGGCTATGTAGCAAAATTCAATTAAGTAATAGAAAGAGCATGATGTGAGCATAATTAGCATGCCATCTACGGGAATGCTACAAAAGAGGAAGAAAACTAATAAAACTAATGAAGAGGAAATGATGCAAAGCACATGCTCGTTTTCTCGACTATTAAGCATATTAGAGTACATGGCTAATTAATTACTATTAATTGCTATCATAATTGGGGAGTATTAATACGTGTGAACTCCACGCTCCTTAGACAAACGCGTAGCCTTTCTACTTTTCCATTGGTTTTGGACTTTTGGTTAGGACATTGCTGTCTCTCTCTTAATCTCTTTGCCATTCCACCTTCCTTCCCAATTCCCATTCCCCGTCAAATCCCCTTAATTTCCCCACTCGTTGGTCAATAATCTTTTCTGAAAGACACTCGAACGAAACCCTTTTGTAGTTTTGTTTTCTTTTTCATTTTTGTTTTAATTTTGTTTGCTTAAGTTTAAAACAAGCCCCTTCTCTCTCACACTCTCTTAAACACACGCGCCGAACAAACAAAAAAAATTCTAAGTATAAAGAAACGACAGACAACTATTTTCTCTTTCAGTACCAAAAACAAACACTTGTATTTTTTTTTTTGCCCCCTTTACTCTCTCTTCCCCACCATGGCAGACAGGGTTTACCCATCAGCCAAACCAGCCACAAATGGCAGCACCGCGCCCACCACCGCCGGCGCCACCGCCAACCCTTCTTTCCCCGCCACTAAAGCTCAACTCTACGGCGCCTCCCGCCCTCTCTACCGTCCACAACCCAATCGCCACCGCTACCGTCGCTCCTGCTGTTGCTCTTGTTGCCTTTGGTCCACCGTAGCCATCCTCGTCCTCATCCTCCTCGCCGCCGTAGCCGGCGCCGTTGTTTATGTCCTTTACCGCCCTCACCGCCCTACTTTCACAGTCTCCTCCCTCAAAGTCTCGACTCTAAACGTCACCGCATCTTCCAAACTCATCACTAACATCAATCTAAGCGTTTCTGCCAAAAACCCAAACAAGAAAATCGTTTACACTTATGATCCCATCTCCATATCTCTTATTACTAACGACGGCGTCGATATTGGGGACGGCTCGTTCGGTTCATTCGTGCATGGGACTAAAAACTCGACGGTTTTGAAAACTTCCATAACTGGAAACCAAGACCTTGATGACACGTCAGCTGGGAAGATAAAATCTGCTTTGAAGAGCAAGAATGGGTTGCCATTGAAGATGAAGCTCGAGACCAAAGTGAAAGCAAAGATGGGAGCTTTGAAAACTCCTAAGTTACGTATTAGGGTTACTTGTGAAGGAATTAAAGCTACTGCTCCCACAGGGAAGACGGCAACCACTGCTTCAACTTCTAATGCAAAGTGTAAGGTTGATTTCAGAATTAAGATCTGGAAATGGACTTTCTGATGAGAAGAAGAAGAAGAAAGAGAGAGAGAAAGCAAATGGAGAAGAAAAAAAGGTTTGATTTTATTTTATTTTATTTCATTTCATTTTTGTCTTTGTATTTTAATTTTGTGTTATTCAATTTCTTTTTGGGATGATTATATATATGTTTTGTAAATTTGGTGATTGATTGTAATAATAGGGTATAGAAAATTTGTAATGTATACTTAATTTGTTTTTTTTGATTTTTTTTTTTTTGGCTTTTGTTTTTGTTGTTAGTCCTTTGTTCATCAATTTAGTAGTATACCATTTCTCTTTCCCATGGATTTTTTTTTTCATTTTGATATATATTAGATAAAAGAAATTCTTCAATTCTTTATATTTTGTCCTATATATATACTTATATTTATTTTTTTTCTTTAATTGGGTAGGAAATTTATTAAATTTAAGCTTATAATTAATGTTGAAGAGAAAATGGCACTTCAACTAGTTATTTTGCCCTTTCCATTGGGTAAGGTTACACTATGGATCGGCCAAACAATTTTTGATTAAACATTTTATATCACCTCAATTAAAGTAAGGGTCATGTTTGACTTAATTTTGTATTGACCATCCAAAGTTTTGGTTTTTGGGCATTTATTTTTAACTAATCAAAGGCTAAACCTTTTAATTTCTTTTTACTTTGTGCCTTGGCGGCAGCCGGCAGGTAGATATAACATTTTGCATTCTATTACATTATATTGAAACGTTAGGTTAGGCTTACAAAAGTACTCCACCGACACACCAAGTCGGAAACACATTTTATTTGTATTAATTCATCACTTGTTTTAGATATTTCTTTTGGCTTTAGTCCACAGAGATTAATCTTACAATTTCATATTTGTCATTCCAAATTTTTAATATATAATAAAGTAGTATAAATTTCCGCATGCAAAAAAGTTTGAAGGAAAACAGAGACATATATATGTTTCCCTCTTTATTTCTTTTTGGCTTAGGCGTGCAGGGTTATCAAATTGTTTTCTAAGGAAAGTCCGTTTGTTGTGTATTTGTCTCTGACAGGATTTTTTTTAAAAAAAAATCAATTCCCTATAAAAAAAAGACAGAGAAACGAAATAATTAAAAAAAATAGTGAAAAAAAAGAAGAAAAAGCGCTAGTTGCATAAATATAAAATAATAGGAGTAATAACATACTGTAATTCGTTTATATATATTGCTAATAGTTCGTTGGCCTTGCTTAAATTTCAAGCAATAGTGGCGCCCAATTTTTTTTGTTTTTAATAATTAATTATCACCCAAAATGTGAGGTGTATTTTAGTGGTTGTCGTGTTTTCCGAACATGTTAAAAAGTCTAATTAATTCCTCCTCCCTTAGAAATAGTAGAAAAAGAAAAACAAAATGTATTGTTTTCTTTTTTAAATACTACTACAAGTACAGTATTAGTGTCGGTGGGAAATTGTGAAGGAGAAGGTGAGGATCACAATAATTGTGGTGGGGGTGTTATTAAAATAGTGTCCCAAAAGTCATGCTGGTTTTTTTCCCCTTTGGCCTTTACTAATGTGAAACAAGTTCAAAACTCTCTCATTCAATTCAGCTAGCATTTCTTGGAAAACAACTGGAGGCGTGTGGAAAACAAGTGGTACTTCAATTTGGTTTAATTAGTGATTATCGAATATCGACTAATATTAGTGGTTAAGAAGTCGAGTATAAAGTTACTGCAGGCGTAATTATAAGGTCGAATATGAGTAAACATACAATATATAAACTCTACTTAATCTCACAATGTGTTAAGATTTATTTTTAACAAGTTTCGCTACATACTATCCACATTTGTGTCCCTCATTATGGAGTTTTTAGGATTTAAAATGGAGCGAGAGACTGAGAATCCCTAAGATCGGTCAATGATGTTCATAAAGAAACTTTTACCTGCCAAAAAAAAAAAACAAGTGATTATCAGGTATTAAAAAGAGAGAGACTAACATATCATTGTCAATATTTTTCTATAGTTTTGTTGTTTGGAACTCTCAACATAGGAATATTCCAGTCTTAGTCTCTTAGAACTTGCAAAAGAACTGATTTTTTTCCTAATAATTATTTATTCTTATTCTTCTTCCATATGGATTTGTAATGAATCTTTGACATAGAAACGTGTATCATGCTCATGCATTGCTTTGAAATGAAGAAAATTATATAGCTAACATGATGTTGGGGTTTTAGCAAATTTTAATTAGAATTAATTGCTAGTAATTAAGTACTATGAATAGCACTATGGAACCATGACATGAGAATGAATGGTTGAAATTAATTGATGTTGATATGTTAATTCGATAAAGTGATTAATGTATAATACTAGTAGAATTGGTGGTGAGTAATGTTGGCAAAAGATAAACGGAAGGGTTACTGGGCATGATTGAATATATATATAAGTACAATTGAAGTATAATAATGAAACTATAATTGGTCCGTCATTTTGTCAAACACTGGTTGGTCTTAAAATGCCACCTAATAATTCATACTTAATTTCTGAGTAATAATGTTTTAAACATCCAATTCTTCTTTGTCACATGGATGAATAAATGATAAGAAAGAGAGATTAATGATTGAATGCTCAAAAACTAATTATAGAACAACTTATAAACTTGAAATTATCTAATTATTAAAAAATTTAACAATCTAATGCTTTATCAACAAGTACACAATCATATTATTAAAGTCAGGATAATTATTTGATATACTGGCGTGTAAATTTTGGACTTCACAAGCGGGTTGTGGAGTTGACACATGTTCATTTTTTGAATAAATTAAATTTTAAATATTTCAATCTAGTCCCTAGGGGACACATGTCACCCGTCAAGATCCGCTTGTGCAGTCTGTTAAACTCCATTGACGATGTATTATATATAAACCCTTATAGTCATAGTATAAAAACATATATATAGGGTAATTATTTGATACACTGTCAGTGTAAAATTTGCACTCTATAAACGGGGTGAAGGGTTGATACGTATTCGTTTTTTGAATTAACTAAATTTTAAATATTTTAATCTAGTCCATAAGGGGACACATGTCACCATTCTAGATCTGCACGTACAGTCTGCTGAACTCCACTGATAATGTATCGAATAATTTTCCATATATATGTATAAAATTAATCTTCTTTTTTCCAAAAAAAATGATTAATTAATCATACTGAAGCACTATATAAAGATCCACTTAGATAAAATAGTAAGCTTATTATAGTTTTGACATATTGATATATATAGTATTTGAAAGAGGTAACTTTATTTATTTTAATTTATTTATAAAGTTTCAGAACTTAGAGTGGGATTTTGCCACCTGTCATTTTGATAATGAGACGTGGCAGCCTATACTATGTAATACTATGTAACTACTGTAAGACTATAAGCAACAATCATAGGACAGGGACTCGCTTGAAAGAGACAACACTCTTTGCCAATTTGCATTTTGCAAGAACGTCAAAATCATCACTGGATCTTCTTCTGTTTTAAAAGGGCTGAAATCTCAAATTAGGCCTTGATATTTTGAAAAATCCTCAATTAAGGGTCCAAACTTAAGAAAAGATATATTTAGAGCCCCATATTTCCGAGTAAGGTCAATTAAGTACAATATGCTAGACTTGATGGGGTTTATCCAACACGTGTAATGAAAAGCGCATAAACAAATGAAATAGTGACATGTCAATTTTTCTAATGCCATGTCAGTAACTTAGTATGTCGTTATGCCACATCAGCTATGCCACCTCAGTATGTGTTTAAATTAACAACGTGTATGATTGACAACCCATATTTTGCACTTATTTGGACTTGCTTGAAAAGCTTAGGAATTTATTTCACCTTTTACAAAGTTGGAGCCCTTTATTGAGAATTTTCTAAAAGGTCAGGCACCAATTTGAGATGTCAACCTTCTTAAAGGGAGAAAGAGAGACTTTCCCCAAGAATGTCTAAACAAACCAGGCATCGGATCCAGAACCCATATATATATATATGTATTTAAAGTATAATAAACCCATTATTTGTAGGGGGAAAAAAAAAGAAGAGGCCCATTTATATGTTCGTTTTGAAGTGAGTTGGGCTCAAATTTGGATACAGTAAACGGTCCAGAACTCTTCTTCAATCTTTTTTCCCCATTTTTTTTTAAATAATCGTCAAAATCAAAATTAAGAAGTCTCAAGTCTCAACTGTAAAACCCCAACGCTAAAACCCTACTCTGGTTTTTGCAACTGGAAAGTAAGAAAGTGAAGCTTTTAGAAGAGAAGCTTTCTTTTAAGTCTCAAAAAAAGAAAAACCCATCTCAGTCATGTATCGAATAGCCTCTAAATTAGCTTCATCTATAAGGTAAATTCTTCTTGTCGATCACATTGATTTGATTCATATTCCTATGCCTCTTAAGCAATTCCTAGTTTAATTGTTCTATATCTGGGAACTTAACTATTTTTGTCTTCTTTTTCATTTTACAGTTCGTCTACTTCAAAGAAGATTGTAAGTAATACATTACTCGTTTTGATTTTCATTTTGGTCCATTTTTCCTATTTTCCCTTTTTTTGTTGAATTGAAAACTTTTCTCAGTTACTCTTTCTGTTTGTATGGTGAGAAATGTGTGAAGTATAAGAAAGGAAATGGGAAGTCCAAAATGTTTGGGATGGCTAGCGATTACATGCTGCCTTGGGTCTTAGTAAAGTACAACCTAGCAGTTGCATCGGGTTTAATTAAGTATTTATTCTTGATAGGGTGGTTTTGCAATAATAAGTTGTGGAGATGGATCATGAAATACGGAAATAGTTAGAATTTTCCTTTATTGGGAATTGGTTTCAATGGATACGAATGAATGGTGACCTTGCTTTGTGTTGATTTGCTTCATGATTTTTATTCGACAGGTCTGCAGTAGTAGGGTAATTTGCAGTAGGAATTATGTGGCAAAGGATATCAATTTTGGGGATGGGGCTCGTGCAGCTATGCTGCAGGGTGTGTCCGAGGTTGCAGAAGCTGTGAAAGTCACAATGGGACCTAAGGTAATGGAAACTAACTTTGACTCTTCTTTTGTTATTTGTTTAACACTAGTTGAATAACTAAAAAGATGAGACATGATAATGGGAACTGGTATTAGTGAAAACCTTGTGACATTAAGACTCATGATGAATTTCTTATGCCAGCATGCATTTACATTGCATGATAGGAAAAGAGTTATTTTATTAATTTTTGTCTTGGGGTCCAATGTTACTCTAAAATAATGCTCTTTATTAGCATATATACCACCCAATATATTCTTACGACAAGTTTTAGTTATATGAATATTGATCTGTATAGATCCTATTGTCCATGCTGGTAAATGAAGTTTATGTAGATTTTTAGGGAATTAATATAATTGTTAAGAGAAAGGAACATAATCTTGTAGCATCTTGAAGCTGGATTGGGCTGTCGTAAAAGTCATATCTAGTACCCTTTTTAACAGTTACGTGAAACATTTGAATGGATGAAGATATGCTCGAGAATCTGTCATTCGCTAATAAATTTCCATTTATTAGTTTGAAATTTTAAACCATTATAATGTTGAAATATGCTGTGATTTCTTAATATATTAAAAGATTAAAAGCTCAAAAAGTTTATTCATTCTTTATCCCTTCTAATGGTTTTCATTCTGATCTCTTGATTCAGGGTCGCAACGTAATTATTGAGAAAAGTCCAGGCTATCCTAAAGTCACAAAGGATGGTGTTACCGTTGCCAAAAGCATCATATTCAAGGATAAGGCGAAGAATGTTGGTGCAGATCTTGTAAAGCAGGTTGCCAATGCCACCAATAAAGTTGCTGGAGATGGTAAATTCGTATTACATGCATTTTTCATTTTTATGCCACAAAGATGCCATAATTGCACATGGAATTATTGATTTACCAATTAAAGATCAAGCCACTCTTGTTAGAAAGTTGTTTATTTGGACCTCTACCCCAAAAGTAACTCTTCTATCGGCTAGTCATTTGATCTTCTTTGTACTTAAGACAACTCAGCCAAGCTTTCGTTCCGTGCTAATCTGGATTTGAGAACCCTTGGATAAGATATTGCTGTTAGAAAACCCTCCTGGAAAGCATGGCTAAGTGACTTGGGAATAGGTATTTTAGGTCTTTAACATCAATTTAGAATCCCAGGTATGCAGGGCATCTGTGGATAGCATGGGATAAATTCAGTTGTAGTTTGTTATCTGATACATGAAGACCATTCCAATAGTTCTTCCATCATGTAAACATTCTTAATGCTGGAGGCTGTTGACTAATATGTATCTTTTCACAGGTACAACTTGTGCTACTGTCCTGACTCAGGCGATTCTTCTGGAAGGCTGCAAGTCTGTGGCTGCTGGTGTAAATGTGATGGACTTGCGAAATGGAATTAATATGGCAGTTGATGCTGTCATATCTGACTTGAAAAGCAGGGCAGTCATGATAAGCACACCAGAAGAAATTGCACAGGTTTGTTAATTGGGAGTCTGTTATTATCTACCATACTTCTTGATCAATTTTTTGTTAAGTTTTTTGAGATTTTTAAGTAGGTTGCTACTATTTCTGCAAATGGTGAACGTGAGATTGGAGAATTGATAGCTAGAGCAATGGAGAAAGTTGGAAAGGAAGGGGTCATTACTGTCACTGTAAGCTTGTCTTTTCATCTATATACATTATGCTGTGATTGTAAAATTTGAAGAATACCAATCATCAATACATCTACCACGTCTAATCTGTTGTATGTTATGATGTGTGCACTTTTTAGGACGGGAATACTTTAAATAATGAGTTAGAAGTGGTGGAAGGAATGAAGCTTGGCAGAGGTTATATCTCTCCCTATTTTATTACTGATCAGAAGACCCAGAAATGTGTAAGTTTTCTATCCATTTTTCTGATAATTTTCATTTTGGTGGAGTACTCACTTGTTGAACCAAAATGAGGTTTCTGATGTAAATCCCATGCTGAAAATTCTTTTAGAGCTTCTTGTTCTCTTCTCTTGTATGAATGTTGTCAGTTTGGAGGAGGGACCTTGCAATAAATCACAAGTCATTTCCCTTATTTCAAATTAGATTTGAAGATCATAATTTTGCTGTCTCTCTCTTCTTCTTCGTTTTTGTGTTGGCAGGAATTTGAGAATCCCCTGATTCTCATTCATGACAAGAAAATTTCAGATATGAACTCGCTCGTGAGAACATTGGAGCTGGCTATAAATGTAATTTTTCTCAGGAGTCTCTTACATGTATGATTGTAAGTGAACCTATCAGTTAACTTGCTCATTTTTTTTTTCCTTCAATTTGACCAGAAAGACAGACCACTTCTTATTGTGGCTGAGGATGTGGAGAGTGATGCACTTGCTTTACTCATTCTCAACAAGCATCGTGCTGGTTTTAAGGTACTTGTCTTGCTTTGGTTTAAGTTGACTTCTCCATACATTAAATAGTACAACATGTTTCAGCATAGATGCCACCTATCATGCCTTTTCACTGTAAGCACCTTGTTTTTTTAGGTGTGTGCCATCAAAGCTCCTGGTTTCGGGGATAACAGACGAGCAAATCTAGACGACCTTGCCGTTCTTACTGGTGGAGAGGTAATAACATTTTCAGTGGTAAGATGTTTTGCCCTTGTATGCTTAGACCCATTATTAACTTGTCCCAAGTACAGGTTATCAGTGAAGAACGTGGATTAACGCTTGACAAAGTCAAAGTTGAAATGCTTGGTAGTGCAAAAAAGGTATGCATGTACTTTCAACATGCTTGATTTTCTTCTTTCTCATGCAATTGACCTAATTTGAGTTAGGACAGGTCACTGTCTCTCTTGATGACACAATCATTCTACATGGTGGAGGGGATAAGAAACTGATTGAAGAAAGATGTGAGCAGGTACTCTCATGCCCCATACTGGGAGCACTTACTGTTATCTTATGCTTTAAGAAATGTTAGTTGATATTCTGATTTAAAAAAAAAGTTCCAACATATTAAAGTTAAAGAAGAGACCATGTCATCCTGTAAGCAATCTAATGCAAAATTCTTAGAAAATTTCGAAATTAGAATTTTCTCGGTCTACTGATTCTTGAAAGCTTTTACAGCTGAGGACAGCAATGGATAAGAGCACTGCCTTGTTTGACAGGGAGAAAGCACAAGAACGTTTATCGAAACTGTCTGGGGGTGTAG
Source organism: Corchorus capsularis (assembly GCA_001974805.1). Classification (NCBI taxonomy): domain Eukaryota; kingdom Viridiplantae; phylum Streptophyta; class Magnoliopsida; order Malvales; family Malvaceae; genus Corchorus; species Corchorus capsularis. The sequence continues at coordinate 9,640 of AWWV01011765.1, read as the reverse complement.
CCGTTTTCAAGGTATGTTATATATCTTTCTGGTTCGTGGTGTGCACATATAATGCCCTCATAGGCAAGTGCTTATTATATCTCAGGTTGGGGGAACTAGTGAGGCAGAAGTTGGAGAAAGGAAAGATAGGGTCACAGATGCTTTGAATGCTACCAGAGCAGCTGTTGAAGAGGGTATTGTACCAGGTAAAAGGTTTCTCCTTCTTGGTTTTAAAATGTCATCGTTTCTTTATGTCCTGACACAGCAGAATTCTATTTTAGGTGGTGGTGTTGCTCTATTGTATGTTACAAAGATTTTGCAGAACCTTCCAGCTCAAAATGAAGATCAGAAACGAGGCATTCAGATAATTCAAAATGCTCTTAAGGTTTTATTTATGGCAACTCCTGGCATACCTCTCCTAATCTGATTATAACAAATCTTTATTAACTAACTCTATACATTGCTTTATTTCAGGCACCTGCTTCAACTATAGCCTCAAATGCTGGTTATGATGGCTCTCTGGTTCTTGGGAAATTACTGGAACAAGATGATGATAAATTGGGTTTTGATGCTTCAAAAGGTTGGTTCCTTCAGATCTTATGAAAATGATGATCTCTAGCCTGCTAATATCTCTCATCTCCAAACTGTCTCATTCTTAAATTCATCAAGTTATGTTGCAAGTCCTCTCTTCTCTGTCACAGACAGACTGATGCCAGTCAAGCAATCATTATTTTTGTTCAAATGGTTAAAAATGCACTTCTTCCAGTTTTTGCTATTGCAACTCTTGACCAGTCTCATATTTGATGTGCTAAAACAGGTGCATATGTTGATATGGTGAAGGCTGGAATCATAGACCCTGTTAAAGTTGTTAGAACAGCCTTAGTCGATGCTGCCAGGTGATGAGACTATAATCATAAACATATTCTTTGTGTGTCGTACTTTATATGTTAAACTGAACCACTGCTTTCTGATTGCAGCGTATCATTGCTGTTGACAACAACTGAGGCATCTGTCTTGGAAAATCCAGATGAGAAAAAACCACCAAGTCGCATGCCGGATATAGATAACGACTACTAATTAGAGTGGGAATGTGAGCATTATAGTAATCCTAACAATTTGTGTAATTCGGTTTAAAATACCATAGAGCTTGACTTGAGAGCCAAGGTTCAAATTTGATGAATTCTTAAGCAAAATACATGATGTTGCAATTTATAGGAAAGATGCTAGGATCATTTTTTGGAAACCACTGGGATTTTCTAATGCAAAGGAAGTTCCTTAATTCATTTTGGAAACCATCATTTATTGAAACACTTTTTCTGCTGTTTTTATTGAAACACTCTGGCTTCCTGCCAGAGTCTAAACTCAATGGAAGAAGAACAGCCTTGGAAAGTCGAGCAAGAAGAAAAATCAAAACAGAGAAGAATTTCCACAATTTATATATGATTACATATGATTAAGCAAAAAGAATATCTGCATGCAGCAGTATATATATGATTATGATAAACCCTTTAGCTTTCTCTTACTCCTTCCTTTGCATGAAAAGTAACGATTTATTCAAGTTTTCTTTCATATTAAAAAGAATTTTTTGTTTTTCTTGTAAAAGAACATTCTATACCTTCCTGAATTTCCTTGAGCTAGGAAATTGGTCCATACACAAGTTACTCTCTCTTTAGATGATGATCTTTACTATATCTGAAGTAAATGTCAGTTTATCTTACTTACAAAAGCACCAAGTACCAAAAGGCAAAAATGCAGGGCTATTGCACTTGGTTTTTTGGATAATGATATATTTAAACTTCGGAAAAGATGTTGCTGCATATTAAGAGTATAGACTGATCACCAAGTTTCAATATTTGGCTTTCTATGACAAAGAGTACAAGTTGTCACCATGTTTGCACTCATTGGAGGCATTATTAATTAACATATGCTTTGCCAATATGACTGATCAATAAGAGAAAATAAGAGGAAAAATTATGGAGAGAAGAAATCTATATATGACTTTGAATTTCTGGGAGTAAATCTTTACAATGAACAAGAGAATACGATCGAGTACTTTAAGAACTAAAAACCTATATGATATCAATATCTATAAAAGGAACTAGAGAAAATATGAGTTCTTTCGGAACTAAAAAACCTATGATATCAATATTATTTGTAACAGAAACTATAGAGAAAATAAGAGTTTCTTCATGAACTAAAAACCTATGATATGAATATCCATATAACAGGACTTACTTAGACTTGGTCGGACCATCGTTCAGTCCATTTTCTCTTTGGCTTCTTGATGGTTTCTTCAGATTCATCACCCAGTCTCACAGGTTCAGGTTCTTGCAGCAAATTAGGTAAAGCAAATGTGAGAGAGTCAAGACCAGTCGGTTCTTGGAGGGAAAGCGCCTTTGTTTCTTCAGGGTTGTCTTCATCTTCACCCGTTTCATCATGATCATAGACTTCTTGCAAAAGAGTTAAAGCCGATGGCGATGATGATGCCTTTGTTTCTTTGTTCTGCACCTTTGTTTTCTCCGTCGCCCGACGCATTAATTCTCCGGGGGCGGCCAGCAACTCCTCCTCAGATGGGCCAGGGACGATTTCCTTCATTGTAGTTGGCGTTTCTGCCGCAGTTGGAATGGTCGGAGTTTGCAATTTGGACCACAGTAAGTGACGAATGAAAGAACTGTCGGCTTGTGGGTTTTGTTGTAGCACATGGTCGAACCACCCGTAAGACCCCAGTACCGGATAATGCTCGCGATCTTGTGCCTCCATAACCGAGGTTTGAAGTGTCATCTCGGGTTCTGTACCCACCAGCATCTTCTTGATGCTTTTGTGGCCGTATCGTTCATTGATAAGCGAAAATTGGCCATCCAGAGCCGTTGGATAGGTTTTGGCGAAGAAACAATCCTCTTCGCATCTTCTCCTGTTGTGTTTGCAGACGGCGCAAGTTCGACGCCTAGGTTCTTGCTTCTTCCTTCCAGGATCTTGCTGCTTCTTCCCTCCAGGTTCTTGCTTCCTTCCAGGATCTTGTTCTTGCTCCATTTTTGTTTCTTGTGGTGAAATGAGAGAGATGAGAGAAAGAGCTCAGAATTCAGATATCAGAGAGTGAGTGAATTCTTCAAGACTTCGCGTTACTAATTTGTAGTTCATTTATATAACCCCTGGGCTAAAAAATATTAGAGCCCATGGGCCATGGCGAGTGTTAATCAGGCACTAATGCCACCTGTCAATAAGCCATTGTGGTTGTGGGGGTTTATCATTACCTTATGATGATGATGATGATGATGATGATGATGATGATGATTAATTCTCGATTATTAGTATCTTCGATTAAAAATTTTGATAAATAAACTACAAATTTATTCAAGACTTCGCGTTGGGCTTAATTTTTAGGCCCACTCTTTATTTCACAGGTCTCTTATCTTATGTGGGCTTCCCTCTATCCATTTTTTAATTTAATTTTTCTCACCCTTTTTCCTTTCCCTCCCTTATTTTTATTTCTCTCTCCTCTTTCCCGTAGCCGTTGGTTTCTTTTCTTCTATTCTAACTGATTTTTTTAGCTCTTTCAATTCATGGAACCATCTGGCCAGGAAAAATAATTCATGGAACCAGATTACTAATAACTGTGCTCAGTTCATGGATTTTTCTAGAGTCAACCGGTCATATCCATCCGCTTATCTCTAGGTTTGTCCCTCTTCTCCTCATGTTTAATTTTCGGGGTTTCCTCTTTTCCTTTTCTCTCATGCTTTGTTTGTTTGTTTGTTTTGTTATATGATCGTAATGACTGTCTGGGTCGAGGTCTTGAGACAATGGGTGCGTTTCTAATTTCCACAATTTATTGTATCTTTCTCCTTCATTGGTGAATCGGTTTGGTTGGGTTTGTATGGTTAAGATTGTTTTCTTTTGCTTTTTACTTGCAGCCATGATTAATTTATTCTCTATTTTCTTCTTCAATTGACAAGTGATTCACAAACTATTCTCTTGCATTATAAACCCTGATTTTTAAATTCTGTGCTTTCCTTCCTATTAGTCTTTTCACTTTCTATTTAAGTTGGTAATTTTGTGTGTTAAAAGCTATGAAAGAATCTCATATATGTCGATACATTCCCATTTTTCCAAAATTCAATGCCTAATCTTATTATTTTTGATTGCCACAAAGCTGCACCTGCAACATATAAATTTCTGATATCAGAATTTAATGAGTGTAATTTACTTAACAACTGAATCTTCATTTTTTGGTTATGCTTATTCCATACTTAGAACTTTGTTGCCACCTGGCAATAATAATGTCTATTATTATGCCTATTCCATGTTAAAGTTAATCTCCAATAATTCTGGTAGTAGCAAATTGCTTATCCTAGATTTGACATGAAAAAGCTTAATTTATAATTGTGCCCACTATAGTTTTCTGTCTAAATTATTCATTTCTTATCAAAGTTAGAGTCTTTGATATGGATTCACGACCTGATTTAACAATGAGAAAGAGAAATCAACCTGTTTGTCCAACACCAAATGTCAGTCATCAGGTTGCAAAGATAAATAGGTTGAAACGAGTTGGTAGATGTAGGAAATTGAAGGCTCCTGTTTCATTTTCTTCTTCAAGCGCTTTTTGTGATGAAAAAGCTTCCTTTATTCGCTCTGTTGATGCAACTGGTAGGCTAAACAGATTAGCTAGAGAGGAAAAGATAAAGAACCGAAAATGTAAGCATCCCATGTCTGTTAGTGTTGCTGATACTAATGAGAAAACACATTGGAGGTGATATATCAACTTCCTCTTATGAGTCTACCATACCTGCTGATATCCTTAAAGATGATTTACATGCATCCACAATTTCCACTGACAAATTGAAGGAGAATAATGTTAGATTGCATGTTGTGTGGTCCTCAAATGGCGAAGAGAAAGAGAGAACAATCTGCTGTAAGATGTCTTCAGACTGGAATGAGGAAACTATGAGGGAGTTTCAAAGGTTGTCCCTGAAAATGCTCAATCATTCACAAAAAGGCTCAGGAATCAACCAGTGTGATGTTCATGTGCAATAGGTACAAAAGAAAACATGTTATTGTTGGTAAACTTCCAAACAAAGTGCCTCGCCTTTCATCAAAGGAACATTCACCAGCTGCTACACCCCAGATTTTAACTGATAAAGACTTTAGGATTAATCGTATGAAAAGATCTTATTGTCTCAGCGAGAACAGGATGTCTTCAAGGAGGAGACTTGATGATTCCTCTTCAAGTTCCCTTGCTGGATCCCAAACACCATTACAGCCAGTTGTTCATTTTGTTTCTCCGCCATTATATGATGGGGGCATAAACCATACATGTTAGGTCATGTGCTTCACCGGGTGGCAGCTTGAGAACCATTTCGGTTTCATATAATTTTTCTGCTGAGGTTCAGAATTCATTAAGGGAGCACTTCTCAGAACAGAACAGATCTTTCTCTCTTGATGTCAGTGCATCAACAAGTCTTCGGTCCTCACACTGTGGCCTCTATGTTTCAAATTCTCATCTGTTTGACGACTCTACATCCTCAGACACGTTTGTTTATAACACTGAAGAATCAACGAGTGATGGTCAGTATAATAAATATATATTTATATTTATAGACATGTTTCTTTTTTTGCTGTCATTTTTCTAACAATCCTACCTGTTTTATGTTCTCCAGGCAATGATATGTTATCCAGATCAACCAGCTCTGTTAGTGAGCCAAATGATAGTTCTTTTATGTCGTCAAGTCGCACCACTCTATCAGATCAAATACATCAAAGCAACCTTCTCTCCTTACCTTTAATTGTATAGCTGCTGAGTGTTTCACACACAGAGTTAAAAGGTTTCTCTTTTAACACTTATATTCGTACCATCATCAAAGTATCAATTAGTCATTGCTGCGAAAGCTATGCGTCCCTGTTTTTTTTTATTCAAAGAGATGGCTTGCTTTCCAAATTTTTTGGCAGCGTTGAAGATTTTCCACCTTCTACGTTTCAAGCTCTATCCAGCCTGATTCTGCCAGTTATTTAGCCTTTCACCCATAGATGTTTGATGAAATGCTCAAGCGAGATTCTGAGTGATAATGTTAATTTGTTGTTGTTTTGTCATTGATTCTTTTGAATGCAATTTATAAATACTAAATCCAGTGCTGTTGATTACAACAAGTCCTTGCAGTGGAAAGTAGGTTAGTTTTTTAAGTATGTTTCTGGGTTTTTTTTTCTGGGTATTTTGGGTTTGTTCGAGAACACGATGAACAGGCTGCATGCTTTGACCATTCTGAGATTGTTGCTGTGTAGGAGCGACTTCTGAAGTGAAGTTGGGACTAGAATCAGTTACTTCGGTGTTGTTGAACTGATTAATAGCTCCAAGAATTTCAGCTTGATTAAAATCAAACATCTGCAGATTGAGATAAAACTGGCAGGACAACATTTTCTGCATTTTTAGACTTTTGCACCTGCAGATGGTTATAGTATTTCCAGAAAAAGGATATATTCTCATGGAAACTAACATCTCTAGAATTAAACACCTTGTTAAGATCAATTAAACACCCTGTGATTGTTAGATCATTTCCAGGGGAAAAGCCTAGAAAAATAGAGCTTATTTTGATTAGTGGCAAAAGTTAAAACATCCAAAAAAATTTTGTTAATTTGAACATGACAGTGATGAACAATCACAGAGTGTTTAGGAATGGTGACTTATCATAGCTTCAAACTTATACGTACCTGTGTATACATTTACAAAATTTTAGTGTCATTGCAGAATTGGTTTTGACATGTTTAGGATTAATATAGGGTTAGGGTTTTGACATGCTTTAATGGTAAGGAGCTGGAAGCTTTGAACATGTAGATATAGTAATTCTTATATCATTAAGATAGGAGTATGTTACTGATGTTAGAGAGGAATTCGAAGCAATTTTTTTGGGAACAGAATAATTTTCATGAGATAAAAGAAAAAAAAAAGCAAGAAAATAAATTATGACAACAGAGCAAACTTATTTTGATGTGCTTAATAATCCGGTGCATTAAGCACATCATCATCAGTTTCTGCGTCCTCCAAATCACTTGGTAGCGGGTCTTCCTCAAAGTGAATACCACGACCCCGTATTATATCATCGAAAGAGACGGTTCCGGTTTGAGAACCATGATTAAGCTGTTCCTTGTGTTGATTTTGACGGAATCTGGCAATTTCTTCACTATATTTAGCAATCTCATTACAAGCGGAGACGATCTCAGCCGCAGTCTTTGCATCCCGCATGAGGCTTCGAGCCGCCATATTTAATCCCGTCGCACCTGTTGAAGGTGAAACGACACGACAGTTGGATTCAAAGATGAGGCTATGCATTGCTATACCAACATCGACTCTACGAGTAGGAGTCAATTCGTTAAGTAGATTCAACATTCCCCACGCCCCAAAACGATTGTCCACGTTCAGATATTGCGTCTCGCAATCGGACGGAAAATATTCGGCAAAAAAGCAATCAGCCCCACATCTCCATCCATTATGCTTACAGGCAGCGCAAGGTTTCATATTATGATCGCCATCGGCACCAATTTTTTCTTCGCATTCTTTCCCATCGCCAGCCATTTTTACCAAGGAAAATAAAAAACGATTGGAGGAAAAGAAAAACAAAGACGGCGATTGTAGAAGACAAGGATATGTTTATAAGTATGATAATTGGAATGATCTCTTTGCTATTTATATAGCTCAAACCATAATAATAATCCTAGTTGTACTAGGAAAATACTTGATAATCTTATTAGGAATATAGTATTTCCTATAGAAATTAATAAATATATTGTATATTCACAATCGATTTATTACAAGGAAGGAATTTGGATTGGATTAGAACTGAACACTAATTGGATTCATTAATTATACCTTTTGGGAGACTCACCCACCATAACCAGGTGCGCGGCGCGGGTCGAAATCCGGATTAGTCAGGGCAAAGCCCTGAATACCGGATGGGATACCAAAAAAAATTAATTATACCCTTGGGCCTCGGCGTTAACTTATCATTTTTGTGCTTCAAGGTAGACATCATCGAGAGCAATTCGAGGAATGGTGTTTTAACCTGCCAATGGCCACTTGGAAATTCATCAAGACGTGGATGTTGTAAAATTTTGAAACATAACAGAAAGATTAAGAAGCCCTTTGGGCTTTGAGACGTGAGTTAATTCAGTTTCTTAGAGGATTCATTCCTCGAGGGGTACAACAAACCAAAAGCTCTCCAACTATATATAGAATTGAACGGTTACAACCCTTAATCCCTTTGCAAAGATGGTTGTTACATCACTTAATTCCAAATTGTTTGTTAGTCAAGAGGCCACAATAGCCCAATTCAAAGACAATAATTTATTCTATATAATAATCCGAAAGGACTACCAAGAAGTTCATGTAAATTGACCCATCTTACTTGACATTGCTCAACTACTAAACAGTCACACAAGCTCTATTTTTTTTGGCCAACACACAAGCTCTATTTAAACAGCTAAAATTCCTTTTCTCTTGCCAATGTGGGGTTTAGAGTTTATTCCACATCTAAAACTACCAATACCAGATGACAAACTTGAGAGAATTCAACATACACTAAGAAATGCTAATAATGATTGTGCAGATTTATTAGCTAAAGCAGGGTAGAAAGACAAATACCTTGGCTTCATATGGCTGCATGATAATTGCTTATTTGTAAGACCTTTTTTGTTGGGGCTCTAATTCGGTTTTGGTATAAGAAATTTGGTTGCACAAGGGATTGTAACCTGTACCTCTTCTGGTTTTAGCTTTTTCTCAATAAATGCTATTGCTATGCTTTTCCAAAAAAAAACATGTTTAATCAAAACAAATTTGTGAATACTGGAACTAAAATCAGGGTGGCTTTTGACCTAATGTCTATTACTCAGGGGCACAGAGTTTCAAATTGAGAGTTCGGGGGCAAAACGTCCAAAAGCCAAAAGTTTAAGGGGAAAATGGTACTTTAGTCCTGAGACTTGTATATGTCGATAATTTGTGCTGTTGATAAATTCTTAGCCTAAATTTCAACCATCGATAAATGAATAAATCTAATTTTGAGCTTTGGAATTCTATAAACACGGCTTGTGTTTTTTTTCTCTATATTATTTGATAAAATAAAATTTTATGACTAGATGTTTATGGCTTCTGTGTGTATCATAGTTATAATATAGTATATTAATATTAATTAATAAATCGACCTAGTACTTCCTTACTTTTCTTGTTCTTATTATTATGTAGAAAAAATCCAAAGGATAAATAAAAGCAAGATAAAACTTTAAATTTGGTCAAACAAGTGTCAAATATTGAAATATTGAAAAGTGTCAATAAGTTTTTAAACTTTAATTTTGGTCATATAAATCTTTCTATGTACGGGAAACTTGAAAAAATTGTATCACATAAAAGCACGATGTTCAATTTTGGATTTAGCATCTTTTAGATTATAGGGTATACGAAAAAGGGTAAGTTTCAAAGTTAAGATTTTATTGTGATAAAGTTTTAGAAAATCTCCAAGTATAATTTCTCATGTGACATTGTGAAAATGGGGTAATTTCTCATGTTGGCTAAAACTGATCGTGGCATGTTGGCTGCATATATATATATATATATGTATATGTATATGTATATATGTATGTCAACTATACAACTATGGGAGAGGATCCTCACCACTACTCTCCATTA
>AWWV01011764.1:0-31116 GCA_001974805.1 Corchorus capsularis | reverse complement strand
TTTTAATCTAGAGCTATGGCTGTTAGCTATCTACATTCATGTTTTTTGTTTTAATCTAGAGCTATGGCTGGTAGCTATCTACATTCATGTTTTTTGTTTTCATCAAATGTTGTTTTTTCCATGTTCATGTTCAAACTTCAGAGAATGTTATAAAGAAACTCCAAGATTTGTAATTTACACCGACTGATAATTGATTGGTAAAAATTTGGAATTAAGATTTGTTTGTTGCTTCTATTGCAATGGATCTTTACATGTTCAATATCCAACAATTATATGGATCAAGAAGCATTAGTTTTTAATAAAACAACATTTTTTATTCCTCCATAGCTTTTCCCAGATTTGTAATCTAATCTCCTTTCTTCAACTCATATTTATTTCCACTAGGAGCAGGTGGTTTCTGATCTCTAAAGCTAATGAAAAACTGAAAACATCCTAATATTTATTAGGCTAGGGCTGCAACTCTCCTCTTATATTATTTTTTTTTATTTTTTTAGTAGTGGAGAAAATCCTCTCCCACTAACTACTAGTAACTGGGCACACGCGCATGGGTATGCAATCCCAAAAAATTAATGAATTAAGAACTCGATTATTAATTAAAAGAAAAATTATAAAAGAGAATGTTAGATTTTGCATTTAATAAAATATTAATTATAAAATGTACTAAGAATATTTAGCATTTGAACAAATTAGTATTGATTAGTAACCGACAAATTAGTATTGATTAGTATCCATGCACACGTCCATACGTATGAATCAATTAATATCTTGTGTAAGATTGAAATATAACAACTTGTTAAAAATTAAAATTGACATTTTAGTTATTATGAATTGAAATGATAGTAGTAATGTATAATGTTGTGTAAAATATATTAAGAATTGTCATCATTTGAAGTAAGTAATGTAAGGATATAAGAAAGTAGATGCAACATTGTTTGATGGATAAGATAAGTACAAATATATAGACAGACATTAGATATCTCAATTTCTTTCAAGCACGAATTAATAATTTGCCTGTGTCAAAAATGTGAAAATGTGATGTTAGGAGTAACCTACATAAATTAAACATGATATATATGATTTTTTTAATGTAATTCGTACATAAATATTAAAATTGATACCTGCTATGTATACTTTCTCGTTGAATCAAAGCTTGTATTGATCATTAACGTGACTGGTCGAAAAGCTACGTAGATAATGATTATTGTCAGATTAAGAAGCATAGTAATTTGAGAAGATGTTATGATTAATATTTGATATATTACCTTCCAAATGTAAATTTCTTCTTTGATATGATTCTTGTACCTGTAGAAAAGAAATAGAAGTTTAAAGAAAACAATAAATAGATTTGGTTAAAAATAAATTTTTCTTGATAAAGTCTACCAAGGAAACATCTATACATATATATATATATATATATTTCTTTCTTACCTTTCATACGGAGAAATTTTGTGAAACCATGGCATTAGTTTTTGGTTGCGCCTATAGTTTCGTCCCTCCTATAATGAAACACCAATTAATTTATATCATTATGATATGATATTTCTGAAGTGTATACTTAGTTTCCTAAGAAATTTTCATGTCATACCGCGGTGACATCATATTCAAACTTCGCAACATTAGCATTCCTGTTGAAATGCAAATTCAGGGATGAATATGAGCATATAATTAAACACTAAATTTAACAACTAATTGTATATAGTACTCGCATACCATTCTGCTTTTTGAGTCAATATTTCACGTTTCACCATATTCCATAATTGGGTTTTGTCAACCCAAACTATTTTACTCCAACCAAAACTCATGATCCGGAATTGTTTTACCTACATATATATATATATATTTTAAATTTATAAAATTGTCCAAAAAAAAAAAATAAGTAAGAATATTGTATACATTAGTATAGATTGTGGAAAATACCGAGTTATCTGGTTGTAGTGTAGTCTGGATCCCAATCTCATCTTCTTGCATATCAATTACAGAATGTGTTTGAGGATTAATCTAAAAAAAAGGAGAATTATTTTCTTAGAATGAAATATGGCAGCCCACAACTTATTCACTTGAAATACCATTTTATAATTTCCAAACCTGTTCTTTTTGTAGAATCTTTCTCCTTGCATATTTTATGTCAAGTAAAATATGTATCAACTCTGAAGAACCTGCATCATTTTTAATATAGTCGAAGTTAGTATAGATAAGTATAAAATTTAGATTATAAATTAGATAATTGAAGTTTGAAATTGTATACCTAGGTTGCATTTATCAACACGTCTTGGTATACAACATTTCTTGTATAAATCGCACTTCCCTCATTTTGAGATGTTTTTTTAACCAAAACTTTTGTTGTTGACTGAGATGTTCCTCTAGACAATGCCACGTATAACTGACCGTAACTGAAGACATGGTTGGGCAAATAAATTCCAACATTCGGGATTGTCTGCCCCTGGGAGTCTGGGACTTGTTAATGGTGAGAGCAAAACTCAAACGTATGGGGAATTGTTTTCTTGTCATTGTAAATGGGAGGTTGGCATTTTTAGTCGGCTGCATCGGTATGCGATGTAAAAATACTCGAGTTCCTACAAAGTGGCCAGTCATCACTTGAGCATCTATTACATTTTCTAAAAAACCACGGCAAATTAATCTCGTGCCATTACACAACCCGACTTTAGGATTAATATTTCTCAAAAGCATAAGCATAATTGGAGCCCCAACTTTCAAAGTCAACACATGCGGTGGCAATCCATTAGGGGAAAGTCCATTCAAGAACTCTTGCTGATATAAGTTGTGTGGGTCATCTTCAACTGAATCAATTGAATACTCCCTCCCATTTAAAATAAGTGCAACACTAGGAATAAATTTGCTCCATCCTATCAAACTTCTTAATGATTTTCTCATTAAGTCTATCCACCTCATCATGTAATCCCGATCATGCGAATGGCTATTGAGGTTTCATGCAAATGGTTATTGAGGTTTGGAAATACAGATTCTATAAGATAATCAACCGATTAGTCGAGAGTCAACACGTGACACAAACTCCTAAAAAATACTACTAAATATCAGGACTTCACATTATAATTAGTATAGATATCTAATTTGTTTGGGAATCCGAAAAAATACTACTAAAAAAGTCCTCACTACTCCAATTCTAATAAATATAATTAAGTTTAAAATTCCTGCAAATTTACTAATTTAATCAAATACCCAGAACATGAAACACACAAAAAAAAAAGGAAAAATAAAAGCAAGAAGTGGCTATTAATTTGGACCCCAGCCCGCTGCTAACTAATTTAATCTCATCATCATCATCAGTTTCTTTGTCTCTTGGTAGCGGGTTCTTCAAAATTAGGAATACCTCGACCCTGTATTATATCATCGAAAGAGACGGTTCCAGTTTGAGCACCATGATTAAGCTGTTCCTTGTGTTTATTTTGACGGAATCTGGCAATTTCTTCACTATATTTAGCAATTTCATTACAAGCGGAGACGATCCCAGCCGCAGTCATTTCCGTCCGCAGGTTTCGAAACGCCTCGTCCAATCCCGAAGCACCTTGCAAAGGATCAACGTCAAGACAGTTGCATTCAAAGATGATGGTATGCATTATTATACCAACATCGACTCTACGGGCAGGAGTCACTTTTTTTAGTACATCCAACATTCCCGAGGCCCCTAAACGATTGTGCACATTCAGATATTGCGTCTCGCAATCGGACGGAAAATATTCGGCAAAGAAGCAATCAGCCCCACATCTCCATCCATTGTGCTTACAGGCAGCGCACGGTTTCATAATATGATCGCCATCGCCAGCCATCTTTATCTTTATTTATGAAGGAAAAGAAAGAACAATTATTGGAAGGGAAGAAAAACAAAAGACGGCGATCGTAGGAAGAGAAGGATTTAGTATGATAATAATTGGAATTATCTCTTTGCACAATTGTGCCTATTTATATACCACAAACCATCATTATTATCATTATAAAAATAATCCTAGTTGTAGTAGGAAAAGACTTCCCCTAGAACCATAATCTAATTATTAGAAATTAAACTATTTCCTATATAGGAATAAATATTGTACCCATGAATTTATTAAGGAGTTTGGATTGGATTGGAACACTAATTGGATTCATAACTTGTACCTAATTGGCCTCGGCATTAACTTAACTTTGTTTTGATTTTTCATGTTGTATCGAATTATAATGAGAACTAATTGACCAATTAATTTATCTTTTTTTTTAGAAACCAATTAATTTATCTTATATAGTATATATTTCAAAAAAAGAATTATCTTATATAGTATAGTATCCCATCTCTTTCATCCAATGGCGCGTGGATCTATAAATTGTTTTTAGGATGAGCACGACATATTTTATATAGACTTGTAAAAAAATACACTATTAAACATATTTTATAACTTGAAACCGCCAGGGATTTTTTCTCTGAGGCGGTTTCCAAATGTAGTTTTCTTTTATTTTTTCTTCTCACCCAACCATGGAAAACTTTTACAGAAATTTGATGTCAATTTTTTTTTCTTGTTTATTTTGGAACCTATGTGAGAGCTTTTGGTACTCCTTTGTGAGAGCTTTTGGAGTTCCTTTGTGAGAGTTTTTGGAGCTCCTTTGTGAGAGCTTTGTCTATTGTCTGTGTACAAGTTTCCAATCCCCTTCTTTTTTTTTCATTTCCCTTTGAATCTTGACATTTATTCTTGATGTTTTCAACACATTTTCATAATTGCCTAAAGATCTTAACAATCTTTGGGCTAATTTAATATTGTGACGAAGAAGATGCTATCCTTGAAGTTAATCCCTCTTTGGTGCAAGAAATTTTAGGGATGAGATCACACTGTTTTCTTGGAAGTTTGCAAGAATATGTGAAAGACTTCAAGAATCAAAACCAGTTTCAAGCATGGGCAATACAGCAGTTTCTTCTTCGTGTGGAGCAAAAAGATTTCAAGGGGGCAAAAAAAAAATTCTTGATGATAATTTTCTTCTTGTAATTTTAATTAATGGTGTTTGCACATAGAATAGCATATCTAGACTTTTGTTGATACTTGATAGGGTTAACTATGTTTGTTATGGGGATCTTTCCTCATGCGTTTTGTAATCTCTTTCGAAATCAATATTCAAGTTTAACTTGATGATAAAAAAAAACATATTTTATAACTATAATATGAAAAACTTGTAAAAAAAAGTTCCTTAAAAATAAATTCCTTAAAAATTCCTTAACGGTTCTATCCGTACTTAACGGACAACCATAACGGCCGGAGTATTTGTTTTGATTTTGTAACGGTAGGGAGCAAAATGACAAAAAAAAAAGTTTAAGGGATATCATGCAACTTCAGGTAATTTGGATTGGTAATTAATCTCGTCATCAGTTTCTCGACGTGATCACTTTGTAGCGGATCTTCCTCAAAATGAATATTCTAATCACAATGAATTTATTAAAGGAGTTTGGATTGGATTGGAACACTAATTAGGATTCATAAATTGTACCCTTGGTCTCGGCATGTTATATCGAAAAGAAATTGACCAATTAATTTAGGGTATTACTAAATACGGTTCCCAATTACTAGCCATCGACCCCTCTTGGACTATTTTACCCTTTGCTTTATTTTCCTTCAAAGTTTAAACTTTTCAATTCTCTTAAATTCTCTAAAATTTCAAACTTTCAAAACTCAATCATTCAAGTAAAATAACAACAAAACTCGTGAAAAAGCAACATCCGGGTGGCCAAAGGTTTTTCGGATTGAAAGTATGTTATTTAAAAAAATGCAAAAAAAAGGACAGAAAATCGGCCTCGTCGCGCGCGGATCGTGACGGAGCCGCGGCTCGCGACCAAGCCGCAACTCACGGCTCGCGAGCGGTGGTCGCACGCGACCATTCCACGGCTCGCGATGGAGCCGCGCGCGACGAGGCCTGTTTTCCGTCTCAATTTTTTTCTTCTAAAATTAATAATTAGTTATTATTATTTTTTATGATTATTTCGGCCCCAATTTTTTCTCTTTTTTTATAAATTAATTGAATAGCTAATTGAAAGTTTGATTTTTTTTGCTATTATTTTATATAATTATTTTGGCCTTTTTTTGCATTTTTTTTTTTTAAAAAAAACCTTTGTACATGAGTTTGATGTTATTTTACTTGAATGATTGAGCTTTGAATTTTTGAAAGTTTGAAGGTTGAGAGAATTTGAGAGAATTGAAAAATTTTAAAGTTGAAGGAAAATAAAGTAAAGGGTAAAATGGTCCAAGAGGGGGGCAGTATTTAGTAATCCAGTTAATTTATCTTATGTCTTATATTTAGTAATCCAGTTAATTCATCTTATGTCTTATAATTAATCCCATTTCTCCCATCCCATCACAAAATTCAAATTCCAATCAATAAATAAGAAGCCATTAGGTTTACATACAAAGGGGCACAAAATCCAAATGCAATTTACATACAGTAGGGTTTGAACAAAAACCATTAGGTTTTAAGAAGTATGCACTTACCATTGAGCCAATGACGCAAGTGCAATGATTTTTTTTTTGACAAAGTCATTTATTAGTATTTATTTAAATTTTAATGCGTACCCTTTATTTATTTATTTTATGTTTTTGTGAATAATATTTAGCGATAATTTCATAAAGATTAATCTTAAATTAAAAAATATATAGGGTAACTTAAGATTTATTATTATAAGGTTTTTAGTTTGAAAATAATCACACTAATTCTTTATGTACAATTGACGGGTCAAACGGAATCCAACCGTCGGGTTATATAATGTAAAAATTAATTAACAACAAGTGGATCAGCCCGCGCTAGCGCATCGGGCGTTCAGAAATCTACTTCTATGAATAATTTTTTATTCAAATTAAATTGTTAATTTGATGCGTAGGAAAGTTAGAAAGTACTATGATTTTAAATATGTTGCATCTTTGTACTATTAACATTGAGCATATACCCTAAAGTTAGCAATAAATAGTAAATATTAGTTTGTACATGGACAGGTGCAATAGCTTAAATTTTGTTCCCTCCTCTAAAATGTGTAGCACTTAAACAAAAACTAAGTTTACTCTATTCTTCATATGGACATTAAAGGCCTAAAAAGAGATTAGGTTACAATTCTAGAACATTTATTATAACATTTATGTTACAAATAAACCTAGGGTCTTCTTAGTAATTTATCAAGTGAGAAAAGACCTAAAAGGACAAAAAAAGTTAAAATGGAGCCTCCTCATTGATCCTCAAAAGGGCCCTTGGGTAATTTCCCTGGGTGTTTCAAATACTATTTAGTATATATATCCTTATCGATTTTTTTATTTTTTTTTCGAATATCTCAGCCTTATAATTTATGATGTAAAGTACGATTATTTTGTTCAAGAATTAATATACTTAATTAACAATATCCTTAAATCAATTTTTTTGTTTTCTTTTTTCCGAATATCCCAGCCTTAAAATTTATAATGTAAAATCGGATTATTTTGTTGAAGAATTAATATATCCGATTAATATAATTTTAGAATTGGACTAATAAAATTTAATTTGATTACTATACATTAATATGGATGAAATTCTAATATAGATGAAATTTTATACTCACTATACTATACGCACAATGAGTAACGTGCAACGTATGTGGAAGTGAAAACTAGTCATAACTAAATACATAAAACATGAAACACAAAATTTTTTTTTGAGGTAAAAACATGAAACACAAAATTAATATGTGATGAATAGGATATAGTACTGGATTTTATATATATAGTAATTAATGTTAAGCACTATTAAATAAATCTAAAGGCCCAATTAGGCTCATTAGCCACAGAGGCCCATCAAAAGACCCAAACCTCATATAAGGTATATATGTTTCTATATAAAAGTGAATTATAACTAAATACCAGAAAACATGAAACACAAAATTAATGTGATGAATAGGTGTAGTACTGGATAATACTCCCTCTGTCTCATAATATAAGTCCATTTTAACCGTATCATAAAATTTAAAAAAAGTAGTTACAACTCTAACTTCTATAAACTTTTATCTTCTCTTTCCAATTTTATCCCTCTTCTCTCTCCTCCCACTTACTTCTTATAGTCAATAAATAAATTAAATTCCAACTAAATTTCTACTATCACTAACAAGGGTAATTTAGATAACTTAGGTAAAAGTTACATTGGGATTTAAAAAGGGACTTATATTTTGGGACAAATAAAGTTTCTAGAAGGGAACTTATAATATGGGATAGATGGAGTATATAGTAATTAATAAATCAAAAGGAAAAATAAAAGAAAGAAAATTATCACGACAAAGCAAGTTACAAAACTAGTTATGGATCATATATAGCTAGGAACTTATTTAATGTCTTAAATCTCTCCGAGAAGTGGCTATTTGAACCTCGCTGCTAATTAATCTCATCATCAGTAGTTTCTTCGTCTTCGACATCACTTGGCAGCGCGAGTCTTCCTCAAAATGAATATTCTACTCACAATGAATTTATCAAATTAAAGGAGTTTGGATTAGATTGGAACACTAATTATGATTCATAAATTGTACCCTTGGGCCTCGATCGGCATGTTATATCAAAAAGAAATTGACCAATTAATTTATCTTATGTTTTATAATTAATCCCATTTCTCCCATCACAAAATTCAAATTCCAATCGATAAATAAGAAGCCAAACTGGAAAATCTCTCTTCGTCATTGGTATTATGACTTAAATGAAATTATCACAATGATCATCATAATAATTACCTAAAATGATCACCGGAAATTAATGCATTACTTGACATGATATGATCCTTAATTAACAAATCTTAACAAAGTACATGCCCCCAAGAAGCAAAATGGACACAATTTATGTATTTGATCAAAACTTTATTGTGTGCATGTCAATATGCATTTATTTATCCCTTATAAAATACTACTATATCATCATAAATTAATTATAATAACTACTAATAGATTTGAACGAAAAAATTTAATAATGACTAAGATGACATAACTAACTGTGTCGATGGAACAAACCTCCTTTCAACTAGTTCATCTGCCTCAAACTTGATCTGATCATGATGATCATAAGGTACTTGATCAAGGTCTGGCTTCACTTCAATACCATTAATATTATCATGATCATGATCATCATGACAACTTTCCTTGATAAAACCCTGCTTCACATTCAAAGATGACATCAAGGCCGTCGATTCTTGTATCCCCCATGAATCATAATTCTCTTGAATCAACTGATCATGATGATTATGATCATTCACAGCAAATTGCTGATCCTGAGGCTCTTGAACATAATAAAAATTCAAAGGGTCTGCTGCTACGGCTACTGCGGCGGCGGCGGCATTCACTAAGTCACAGCCGCCGCCGCCGAGGGTTGAATTATCAACGCCTTCGGTGGGTTCTTGAATCTGCGCCAGGTGGTGGTGGTGGTGGTGCTGAGCCTGATGAGCCGCCGATCGGCAAATGGCTAACTGATGATAAACGAGGTCAAGTTCAGCCTGGCTATAATCAATCTGACGTTGAAGGTCTTGAATGATTTTGAAACATCCACCGACAGGATCATTGGCTCGAGCGTCGGATTGGTACATGATTGTCCGCATGGCGATGTCTTTCTCGGGGGGATTAAGGTTCTTGATGATCTTGGTGATGTTGCTCACTCCAAACAATTTATGAGCATTAAGGAATTGTCTTTGTCGATCATGAGGGAAATAAGGGGCCAAAATGCAGTCTGGGGCGCACTTCCTTCGTTGGTATTTACACGCAGCGCAAGCTTGTGTTGTTCCGTTACTTCCACCACTTCTTGTTGTTGTAATAATATTGCTCATGTTTTTCTTTTTTTTCTTATTTGGAATAAGGGTGAGATATCGGAGGCGTTGCCACCGGGAATGGTGCAGTTTTTTGTTTTGTTCTTTTTGGGGTTTTTTTTTTTCAGGAAATGTTTATTTCTGGGTTTCTTTTTTTTTCTTTTTTCCTTTGATTTCTCCTGGTGGGATGGGAAGGAAAGGCAAGGAAAGGGAAATGGGAGATGCAGAGAAATGGAAGGAAAGACAGAGAGGTAAATAATAGTGATATATATATGAAAGAAAAAGTAAAAGTCAGAGAGAGAGAGGTAACAAAATTCTGTTATGAAATGGGATATTTTTGGGGTGTTTAATGGGCCTTTTCTTTTGAAGTTTGTCAAGTTGGCAGACTACTAGCTTCTTTGAGATAACTATTTCAAACAGGGCAAACTTAAAATAGATTTTCATCCCTTTACCTATTTTGTTGGGTTTTTGAAAATTTTTTCATACTGGTTTTTTCTTTTTTTGATTTTTAAAATGCATGTAGATTGCTCAAAATAGGACGTAATTCACCCTTATCTTTTTTATCCACCTCATCTTCCCACCATTGGAGCTTTAGTTTTGAATTCAGAACTTAAGTTTATTTACCAATGTGACTTTTGTAGGTAATTGCCATTGCTCTCTCTCTCTCTCTTCCCTCTGTTTCTTGTAATGACTAATGAATGATTATCTTCTTCCTTATGCTAGTGATTTGAGACACGGTAATTAAGGTTTAAGAATAGCAGAAACAGGTTTCTTTTCAACCATGGCTTCGTCTGGTGATCATAAGGATTAAGGACAAACATTGCATGGCTAAATTATTAGGGTTTCATTCTTGACATTGGTTAATCAAGAGGTGAAGCAGAAAGATGACTCCATCTTTTGCAGGGTATCCGGGAATCATTGGCAAATTGATGTTATATATCTTCAACAATTCAGAATTAAGAGTAAACTTGAACCCAAAACTTGCTTGATTAAGGAAATTTATTAATCTTATTGAACTTTCACAAGAGATCTTATAAATACAAGCAATAATGGGACTCAGAGCTCAATAACATTACATGGCATATAAAATGAAGCCAAAATTGTGTTTGAACATGATCTGATTGCAAGGGAAATCTTAATAGAAGAACAAGCTAGATAACAATCTAGCAAATTTCCACTTGCTGAACAAAGGATGAATCTGGTCTTATTCTATGGTTACAAGTTCTCTGGGTTTCCTTCTGAAGAATCAGAGCTAAATAGAAAGCTCTTGACCTGAATATGGCAAAGCCAAATGATGGTCGCAAGCTGCAGTTCAAATATATTGAAGAAAGTAATAATCAATGTTAAAGAATCGGACAAAAAAAAATACAAGATATATACTTTCATGTTCGGTGGCAACATATATGCACTTTGAAACCGGCATCAATTCAATAAAAAGTGGCAGAAGCAAGCAGTTCCATGGTACAAAAACATACACATCTAACTTAAGAGGTACATGATAGATTTCCAATGAGCCTAAGGCTTTTTTTGTTATCAATGCATCCTAATGGAATGTGAACCTCCAGAAGAACAGACTCAGTCTTAGCAGCAAAGTTCTGTAATTGGTGAGGATCTCACATGAGAAACCAGTTTTGCTTTTCAATTATCATTAAGACCCAAAAGCTTCTTTATAGCAAGTTTCATTTTGCTTTTGTTGCACTCATGCAAATAAACATCATGTTCAGAGTTTTTTCTATATCAACGCAGGCAACAACTTTACCCTAAGCTCTAATCTTAATAAACCTTAGGAAGATTATTTTATACAAAATCAACACCAATGCACACATTTTAAACTAGCTCATGAAGATTTGCCTCTTTGAATCAAGATTCTCTATGAGTAATTCTCACTCAAATTGGATATAAATTGATGCATTACAGTGAACAGTGCATAATACAACATATCTTTCTACATTATTAAGTCAAACCGTTTTGAATGCCTATCTCACCTTACCTCTGCTCAATAGAATGAGAAGCAACTATGGCTCAGTCTTCACCAGGTCTTCGACAGAGCTTCTATAATTGGCAATCAGATCCCTAATATTGGAAGAAAATGAATTACCGAATTTAATAACCACAAAACTCAAAATAGAGAAACACAAGCCTGGATCAACTACTCAGCACTCACCTCCTTTGATTTAATAATTGTTCACTTTCCTCCAGCTTTTTCTTTTGTCCTTCAACAGTCTACATCCAAAAACAAATCTTGATCAATAATATCCCAATCCCTCAAAAAGAAAAGGACCCCAAACATCAAATACAACATTATATATTTTCTACATCATAGGTAAACATAAAATTCATTGAACCCTCAGAATTCAGATTTATCAACATCTCTATAACATTAAAACAGCAATTACAAACTAAAAAACAAAAGAGAAGAGTAGGTAATTTACCATAGCTTTGGTGTTAATTGATGCTCCAATCGAGTTCAGTAGCTGCTGGCACTTCTCAAAGTGATTGTTCAATTCATTAACCTACCCACAACAAAAGTACAATCAATGATCTTAAAGATAAACACTAAACCCAAAGTTCAAAGCTTTAAAACAAAAAATTCAACGAACCAAAGCATCAGAATGTTGGTCCCTTGTTCCATTATCAATTGCATCAGCCAAATTCTCCACCAACTGCCAACCCCAAAACCAAACACATAAGAAAAGAAAGAAAGAAAAAATCAAACGCAAAATAGATGAAAACTTCAAAAGTTTAAAGAGACTGTACATGTAAGAGGTGGAAGTGGGAAGCTAGAGACTGATGGTGTTGATTCTGCGGCGTTTGCTGTTGTTGTTGTTGTTGTTGTTGTTGTTGTTGCTGTTGCTGTTGTTGTTGTAAAATACGCTGCTGCTGCTGCTGTTGTTGGAATTGTGGGGGAAGAAATTGTTGCTGCGGTTGCGGTGGTGGAGAGAGATATAGATGGTCTTGATTGGTGGGAGTAGATACGTTACTGTGGGTTGGGACGCTGGGGATCATAGTCCAGCTTCCTCCTCCGCCGTATGGATCCATCGTCTATCCCTCTCTCTCTCTCGGCTCGCTTCGCCGGCGCACAGTTGGACAGGGATGTGAATCTTTGCTAATGTACGCCTGTTTTAATATTCTGCCAGGCGCGTGGGTAAGAAAAATAGGAAACGATGTCGTTTATAGGGAGAGTCTTTCTTTTGACACGTTAGAGGCATTACAAGAACCGCCTACCGAGAGCAGAA
Organism: Corchorus capsularis; assembly: GCA_001974805.1. Taxonomy (NCBI): domain Eukaryota; kingdom Viridiplantae; phylum Streptophyta; class Magnoliopsida; order Malvales; family Malvaceae; genus Corchorus; species Corchorus capsularis. The sequence continues at coordinate 18,100 of AWWV01011764.1, read as the reverse complement.
GAGGGGGGAAAAAGGTTACATTTTTTATCGAAATTACTTACCTTTCAATTCTCTCTTACACTCTCCAAATTGTTGGGAAAAGGCCACAATCAAAACTATATTCGCTTTTTAAGGTTCGATTTCCTCAACCTCTTCTGTTATATAATCTGGTGTTTTTGTCTTTATGTTTTAGATTTCTTTGCCCTTTGATCTTAAGTTTGCCAATGAAGAAGGAACAGAATTTTTTTTTTGTTGGGTTAGGGATAGGTGATTTCTTTGAGGAAATGGGTACTTACCCAGAACTGCTTTTGGGGTTGAACTTCGAAAATTAAATTGATTTTCTGGGATTTTGGTCATTATGAGACGTCTCTTGTACATATTATGAGAAAAAGTGTGAACCTTTTGGTTTCTATAAATGAAGGTGAGCTTGTAGAATTGATCCTGCATTGCCTAAATGATTAAGGATTTATTTGTTTTGGATTGATTGATTTCCTTTTTCAGATTGTTGAACATGCTTGTGAGAGTTGGAAATCCTTGACATTGTTTTATTAGCATTTCGTAAAGTTTTAGTTTTGTTATTTCATAGATGATCGCAGATAGAGATATGTATACTATTTTGCATTTGCAACTAGGTTTTGCTTTCTGCCCTGTGGTTGGTTGTGTTTCCGTTAGTGGCTTGGCTATGTTTTCAAGGCTTTGTTTTTGAAATAGAGGAAGGAAAGAGGGAAGGATGGAAAATTTTCCAATCTAATAGTTGGAATTCATACCCTCCTATGTAGTTTTGTAGCTGAGCCTTCTGATTGAATCACTTCCCTTTCCTTTCTCTTTGGTATTCTCCCAGACAAAGGTAAGGGATTGTGAAGGCTTTGTAACTAAGTAGGGAATAAGCTAGAATGAAGGTTTTGAAGAGAAAAGCTCCCTAGTGAAGTTTGGGGATGGTTGTTCACTTATGCTCGTAGTATGTCGTTAGGGTCAGAAGTAGGAGGAAAGGCCACTCTTTTATATTTGTTACTAACTTAGTATCATCTCTGGATAAATTGCTGTTCTCTGTGTCATAGGCGACAAAATACAAGTGTTTCTGATGTTTAGCTTGTATAAGAATTGTGGTTCCTCATGGTATAAGATGATGGAGGCTTCCAAATGTTATGCATAATTAAATTTGTAGTGTTATTGATAATTGAGGATGATGTGGCTTGTCCTCAAGACTTGAGTGCATTAGATTTGAATAAAAGTAGATTCTTTACTACAATGAATGCAGTATCAATGAACTGTTGGTATTCGTCAAGCTCAATGCTCTGGCTGATCATTGCAGCCATGGAAAGCTTCCTGTAGTCTCACTAACCATACGTGTTTTAGCTTTAGTTGACATTGGAGTGGGAACGTGTTAATCTATGGGTCAAATCTTACTGCCCAAAGTGGTGGTGGTGGTGGGGGGTGGGTGGGGGTGTGGGCAGGGGGGTTTGGGAAGGCAGATATGACTTCTGAAGATTAAATGAACCCAAGATTACTGGTCAAAAAAAAAAAAGAGTCCAAGATTCTATGCTAATGCAAATTCGATGGTCCAGGTGACTTGAAGTAAATTTCAGTGTGGAATATGAGCTACAGCAGGGCTTTATAGCTGGTTATGGGCATGGTTATCCTTTTGCATTATTAATTAATGCATACATGAGGATGTTAGCATTATAATTTACAGTTTAGGTTACTATTTACTTAATTTGTTCAGAGTTTTGACCTATATTAGTTCGAATCAGAATAAAGATTTGGATTTATTTGATATTGGAAAATTGCAGATTCAATAAAATATGGCGGTTAAACCTACAGTAGCATTGAGGGCTATACTCGTAGGAGGGGTAGCTGTATTTGCAAAAGTAGCTGGTGCAATGAAGGCAGCCGGTGGTGCAAAGCTGGGTGCAGCCGCGGTTGCCATGACCGCAGCAGCATCTGCAGCTATGTCAGGATCAAAGCAGGATGAAAAAGACGCATCTAAGCAACCTTCAAAATAGTCATCACTGTTTCTCCCATTTAGAAGCTTCTAGACATTTGTAATGTATGTATCATAGTTGGCTGCTTCCATGAGATTTGTTTGGAGCAGATTGGCTATGTTTAAATTGTAATTTTACTCATCATTAAGTCTTTAATTTACTTGAAATAAGAAAAACCGACGGTGTTGACTTCATTTAAGCTTCCTATTGGCCATTATATGCTGATTTTGCTGAAATACTAGCATAGTTCTGGCTTAGTGTGCAAGTTTGTCTGATGGAATAATCAAATATGCATATCAGAAAATGCTTCTTTTCAGATCATCAGCTTGACTTAACTGATGCTTCATTATGAAATTTTAGCCAAAAGTGTACTTTAGAAAATAATACAGCTGTTTTCTGATCTGAATTTTTATATAAACAAACGAGTGCTATGTTATTTTCTTCTACAACTTCTCCCTACCTCCATCCACCCAATGCACATTTCCTCTGTACAACAAATGTGATGCGATGCTTTCTATGTTATATACAATCTTACAAGGCGGCAGGGGAACATTCTGGAAAGATCCAATGCTTAAAGTTGATGTACACTTGCTTTGCTCGAACCACAAGTGAAATCTGGCTGATCAACTGAATGTACCACGAGCTCAGGATTTGGTGATTCTAACTCGAATATGACCTACACATTGGTACTAAACCAGTTAAGGAATCATTTTATTTCTTTGAATAGGAAAATTCAAGCATTTTCTAAATAACAGAACCAGTATATCAATTTCGATTATGCATAGGGATCAAAACTATAGTAAAACAATATAGGCATAGGCATCTCATACCAGAATATTTTCCCCACGCTGGAGGATTGGAGCAGGGATATAAAGGTTGCATTGTGGTCCTGCAGTCTGCAACAAAACCAGTGTATTTCCAGAGTAAGAACAAATTATTCTCAGAGATAAATAAACTACATAAGAATAAATGACAAACAAAACTACGTGAGAATAGCATGCAAGACCAAGGAATTGAATTATATTGACTTACTGGCCAATATCTTCCAATGTTGAATTCATTAACAAAAGCAATCCCTTTGCCCCAACCTCTAAATGATATGTATGTATCTGTAACTTCAGTAGTTGTATCAATTATGAAGTGGCCAGTGTAGAATGATGGTCCTTCCACAATATCCTCTGCATCGATCAGCATACATTACAAGATTATAATTTTATTACATCACATTTTGTGTTCATTAGTTCATACTTTGTAGAAATGAGGTTTAAGAGAACATCTAGTATGAACAACACAAGCGAAAATAACAGTCATTTGATAAGATAGAGCATGACTTTTAGATTCTTCTTTCTTGAGACATACCTGACTCGTATTCTAGTTTTTTGTGGATTGATAATTTAGGGACTTGAGATGCATTCTGAATGACAGGATTAAATTTTGGCGCCTCATTCAGGTTGTGGAAAGGAATCGAGATTAGTTTCCATCCCTTCAGAACTCTCCCATCTACATAAACAGAAGACAAAATACCCTGCAAAAAAAAGTCAGGAAGAATGGTCAAATTATGTGTTAGACAAGGAAAATTCCAGCAGCAGACTGTAAGTGTTCATGTTGCTTGGTCTTGGTATAGCAATGGTTCTACAGGACCACTTTTCATTGACGAAGAAACTTATCTAAATGCAGTTTCCAATGGAAAGGAACATAGAGCTATCAAATAACCGTTTTAAATATGTTATATGGTAGTAAGCAATAGATTAACCGATTCAAGGAATTTCTAACACCTTCTACAGCACGCTTTCATGGCCAAGGAGAATAAAAAGTTCAGGTTGCCACCAAGAATGGGAATTAAGTGAATAGTCTTAAATCTACTATCACATTTCAGAGATAAATCACAAATTTGCTTCACAGACAAGTTTACCTTTCTGTCAAACACGTATGGCCCATAATTTACACGACCCATGTTTTCAACCTGCATTAGTCAAAGCTGTAGAAACTTAGATAGGACATATGTACAATATCAAGTTTTAAATTAAAAAACAATTATTGAACACGTGGGAATTTATTAGGTACGTGCCTTACTAAGTTCTGATTATATACCATCTGTGACAACATATCGAAAAATGCAGAATGTCTAAACCCTAACGATTCCATAAGCTCTATTTATAAGTACAATTCGAGAAGCCAAATTTTTTTTTGACTAAGCTACCATTTAACAATCACAGATAAATAACAACCAAAATGTTATAAGAAGACACAAGGTGATATGTCCAAAGCATAAGGACATTTGGTTACCAAAATGAATAAGCTGGTGTTAGAAACACAATTAGCATTTGGAAGGCCAATAGCTTGATTTGACCATCTTTCAATTATACCAACATATGATACTTCTCCATCATTAGCTGTAGAAGAGCATGATATGAACACTTGAGCTCTGTCATGCACCTGCAAGCATAATTTTGTAAGTAATTATCTTTATGAATATTAAATTTCTCTGAATTATTTGTTAATATTGAATAATTGAGGGAAAGAGAATTACACATATTAGCCATAAGACTAGAATGAATTAGTAATCTTAACTACAAAATCAGGAAGATGCCATACCTTTGGTATAACTAGCTTACTTCCGCCAGGTTTTGATGCATATTCAGATACATATAATAGAAATCCATACATCTGGACATTAGGAAAAGAAATAGGAGAGAATATTCAGCAATCTTGAATTTAAAAAAGGGCTAAACATAGAAGCAAATGAACACCAAAGCCACTAATTTTTGCGCACCTGGTATACATACTCCATTGCAGTTGGATTTTCCGCTTCTACAATGTGTGCAGAATCAATCCCATCAAGTAAATCAAATAAAATAGCTGTTTTTTGTAACTGGATAGATCCATATCTTGTCATTTTAATATTGGAAGGAACTGAAGGAAGAGGTACCGGACTATATTTCCCCAACACTCTCCTAATGGCTGAAACCAGAACAAATATAATGGTAAACTTCACATGAACATAAGCCACAAACCTATCAAGAAAGCTTATGTACTCTAACACAAAATAACATGACTCATCTAAATAAAGGGAAGTGAACAAGTGAGCTGCTTCTGCCATTGGTGTAATGCATCTGCTTAACTCACTTTATCTCCTTTCTACCTATTGTATTCACTGACTCATTCAAGTTTTATAAGTACCATTCTTGGTTGCCACAGTTGTCTATCCGCTTGTCAAATTTAACATTGATTAACAAACACAAAATAAGGCCCTCAAATGTAGATTTACATGCAAAGTTTTCTGAGAGATCCTGGGCCAGGTACTATACATTTCAAAAAAAATTATGATTGTCCTCTAGTCTTGAAATATTCAGCCAGCAAACATTGATCATACCTTTGAATTTTTCATTCTCCACATCACCAGACTCTGAAATCGGTGCATCCTGGGGCAAAGTACATCAATTTGTAGCTTGAAAGATTTTGCATAAGTTAATATACTAACTACAAGGAATAATCACCCTTACATAATCATAGGATGTTAAGTCAGGCTTGTAATCTGAGACATCCACACCAGTATTAGCTCCATTATAAAATCCAAAGTTAGTTCCACCATGCGCCATCTGCAATTTGAAAGCTCAAATCATAGCAGGAGATATCAAAACATCACAGCAGAAGAAGTGGCATAGCCGCATAGGAAGAACATACATAAAGCACAACAGAACCATTTCGAGACACAATCTTTTCCAAAGCAGCTGCTGTAAAACTTGCATCTGTCCTTGCAATCTTCTCACCCCAATGTGTAAGCCAACCTGTATAAAACTCCCTGGAATAAAGAAAGCATTATGAACATCAAAAGATATCTATCGGTTAGCATAAATTAGAGATAGACACTTACGCAGAAAGAGGTGGTGATTTCCCAGGGGAATTGAACTCCTTTTGTAACTTAAATATAGACCAAGCATCATCCCCGGTCGTGAAGTCAACAGCTACAAATTACAAGAAATTATTAAATTAAGCAAATTGCGTGAGCGCAGAAAGACATATGCATACATGTATGTATCTTTATTTCAATGAAAACTTTTGTTAAGTGCCAATGACTTCTGAAAAAAGTGTAGTAAGGATAGGAAGACTATTATTGGTTTCTCAAGTATGAGATTCCCCACTGGCCATTTTTAGTTATTAAATATGGAGACAGTGATCTTGAGCAGTACCAGAAAAGACATCAGCTCCTTGAATAGTTCCTTTTTCAAGAGTTTCTCTAGTACCTCCATCTGTAGTGTACCTGAAACCATTATGATTATCTGAATAGATGCATATATAATCAAATAATTATGCAATATGCGCTCGTAGTCATCTGATCAAAGTATATGGTGCTAATGTGCTTATGATTAATACTAGTTTCAACAAAGTAACATAAAGTATAAGAGACCAGAGGAAATAAACTGTCACTTTGCCATTATCTGTGCATAGAAAGAGAAGATAAGAAACTGCACCAGAAAATTTTTGCATGCTGAAGTAGAGTTCCTTTTAATCTAGTTAGCAACAAACATAGTTTATAGTTATTACCTCTCAAAGAGAGTCCAAGATATTTTCACCAAAAAAAAAAAAAAAGAGAGTCCAAGATAATTCCAAGGTATCTTATCAAAGTCAGATCTTAATCCTAGATGGGTAGAGGTAAGTAAACATTGGCTATGTGATGCATCGGCCTAAATAAATGCATCATATCATTTTCTGCTAGGTATCTCCTTAAGCACTCAATTAGAATTATAGTACCACAGTAATGCAGACCTGTGTTTCTTGTAGACTTAGATTTTACATAGATAATCTATGGCTATAAGTACTAAAAAAGAAAACCTCATACAAAATAATGTCTTCCCCAAGATGCCCTCTAGCCAACTTCACCAAGTGACGAAGATAAGCTTTATCATCTCCATATGACCCAAATTCATTTTCAATCTGTGCCAAGAAAACAATATCTCATTTTAGTGTAACTTTACTAACATAAAATGTTGAAACTTTCAGAGAATGACATTCAACAGAACAAATGCTTTCATTGGAAGGAAGAAGAATTAGATATGGCATGTACAAAACGTGAATATTACCTTATTTTCTGTGTTATGGAGAAAGATATGAAAGGACAAGGAACATGAGAAAATGCATTTCTTTCAAAATGAGGCCAACAAAACATACTTGGCAGAAGGTTATCTATCTTGACCTCTATTTAGCTCATACTTAAATTATTTGTCGCACTTAACCAAAAGACAACAAGAAAAATGATGCAGTTCAAGTAAAGGCTAGCTGTTATCTTAGCCTCTCTGCTATCTGTGAAGTATTATCTAAGATTACCAGGTACCAGGTTTCTGTTCTTATCATGAATAGAGAGGTTATTTTTCTGCAACTGCCTTAGTTCATAACTTCGAACTCAGCTTAACCACCTAGCTAGACTTCATATCAGATGGTTAAGCTCGTTAGATTAAATCCATCACAATTACCGGATGGAGAAATCTGTTTTAGCAATTAAGCTTAAAAATCCAAAGAGATAAAACAGAGTGGCACATCTGTTCTTTTAAAAAAAAAAAAAATTTTGATTGACTAATAATTAAAATCATGTCATAGAACACAGTAGTTTCACATGAAGCAGTAGATATTCCGTGCCCATACCTGAACCATAATAATAGGGCCTCCATTGCCATATAGAAGAGGAGCTACTTTTGGCAGTAGGACTCCCCACCATCCTTCAACCTGTAACATCATATTTAAAACATAATCCAGCAATTATAAATGCCAGTTGATCCATCCTCCAACGACATATTAAATAAACAGAAACCATACAATAAGCATGAAAACTAGAACCTTTGTCCAATATCATATCCCTTAATATGCCTTACAAATCAAGGAGTATATGAGAACATACCATTTGGAGGTAAGCAGGATCAGATGACCTTAGTCTCATGGTTGGCTCCATAGCAAGTAACCAAGCTGGGAATCCTCCAAGATCCCACTCTGCAAGAGAAATATGTTCCCCAAAGGAAACCAAGTCATCAACACCGACAATGAAAAAACCTATTGCCACTAGAGCACAGGAGAGCCATATATGTAATAGAAACTCTCCTTCATTGCAACTAGAAATAAGAGGGATCTATGTTTCCGTGTAAGAATAGAATAAAACAACAAGTGCAGAAGATCAATAGAAGAAAATGGAATCCCTTTAAATCAGTTTAAAAATAACTTTCACATCAACCATGAGTAATTATAGACTGAAAAATGAAACACAGTGGGAACAAAGAAGCTATAATCAGTTGTCAAGAGCTGGGAACCTTATGATGTGAGGTTAAAAACTCAATTGCATAATTATCCCTCATTTCAATGATTATAAGAAGCAATCCGCTTGGAAACATTTTAGTCGATACATGATATGAAGTAAAATATTACACACATGCACATATGACAGCAGACTAACCTGCACATATATAAGGCCCTGGTCGAAGCATAACAAGGAGACCTAGCTTCTGGCATAGTTTGAGATAAGATACTAGATCAGCAATGCCTTCAAAAACCAATTTTCCAGGCTCTGGTTCATGCAAGTTCCAAGGGATATAAGTTTGAATAGTATTTAACCCCAATGCTTTTGCTCTCAAAAGCCTATCTTCCCAGTACTGCATTCAGTAGGATAGTAGGTCATGAAATGGCTAAAAATAGAGCAACCAACTCGCCCCACTACTAACAATATCAAAAATTTCATTTGCAATTGCCCAAAAAACAAGAGATCCTTTCACACACACACACAAAAACATATGCTAAAAACAACAAAAATCTTTTCTACAGTATTTTCAATTCCCACTTACTCATCAAATTAACACTACGAGATAGGAACAAATTTGGGAATTGCTAATTGGTAACAAAAGGAATACCTCAGGAAGAACCCGGAAATAATGCAAGTCACCACCAATGATCTGAAAAGGCTTCCCATCTTTCCAAAACATATCCTCAGCAATTTCAAACTTTCTGGCATCATTCTGAATTACAATCACAAATTCACATAAGAAAACTAGAAAAGTCATTCCACATTTAAAAATTAAAAGCAGAAAAATAACCAGAGGTTTAAAAAGCAACAACTACCGTGAAATTTTAAAATATTTCATTTTCAACTTAGTTCCAGATTCTCACAATTAAGGACAAAATTAACAACATCTGCTCAAAATTGACAGTTTCACATAATCGTCAGAATTGATTCAAATGAAGCGCAAGTAGTAATCAAGTTTGAAAATCGTATTTAAAAGAAGAGAAGTTTACTCTTCCGCGACGAGGGTGACGGTGATGACGACGAAGACGAAGATCAAGATCAAGATCAAGAGAACGAGAGTGAGAGTGAGAGTGAGAGTGAGAGGAAAGAGAAGGGAGCGAAGCGAAGACAGGAACAAAAGCAGCAAAAGCTATAAAGGAGAGCAAAACGAAGAAGATCAACGTCGTTTTGCTGCTTCGCTTCCTCGTCGCCATTGCTGTAGTTAATTTGGAGGTTGACTCCGTTGCAGCAGCAGCTTGCTTTCTATACATTCTACTTTGCTCTGTTCCTTTTAAGCTCTCAAGTGTCAAGTGTCAGCTGAAGTGTCGCTTGCCTTCAAAGTAGTATATTTTAATAATTTTTTTTATTTTTTAATTCGGTTAGTTGAGTCATGGCTGTAATAAAATTAATTTTTGAAGTTACTCCAAAAATCAAATAGATTCCGCCAAAACGGATTGTCGTTTGGCTTTTGGATTAGGGGAAAAAACGGTTCTAACGGTTTCTTGCCTTCCGAATCCAAACATTATGGGCTTATGGCGTCAGCACCATTGTTAAAAAGGAATGCAATTTTGCTATCTTATCGAAAATTGAGTTTCTTAAACAAGCAAATGACATCAATGAATCTATTAACAATTATCCACAATATATACGAAAACAGATAAGGATTACTAGCTCACATCTTGCATTTTGTTTCTCAAATTGCCTCATAATTTTTTAAAAGAATGAACCAAATTTGAAATGGAAACTTTGAATTAATTTTTCTATGTTTATGAAAATTTTCTTTCTCGTCCCCAAGGGGATACCCCAACAGTTAAAACTTGAGACTTCTTACAGGAGGTCTCGGGTTCGAATCCTGGGATCGGCGGGGTGGGATTACGGGAAAGGAGAGGGTTACCTCCTATTGTGTAACCTATTTCAATATTATGTTAATGAGTAGAAAAAAAAAATTGAAAATTTTCTCTCATTGCTAATAGTGTAGGCATTAGTAGTATTTTTTGTTGGATTATTATGCCTTTTCTAGGGACAATTCCCCACAATCCGAAAATTCATACCAAAATTGATACCGAATGAGATGGTATGCCTAGTCATCACATGTTGACTAATTAAAACTAACACAGTTACCTCTAACTTCTAACACCGTTACCTCTAACTTCCATCCAACTTTCCTTTCTCCCTTACTTCTAACACTCTTTTTATACTGTATAATAATTGCAGTAGTTTTAGATAATTAATCAACTTAATAAAAAAAAAAGATAGTAATAATTAATCAAAGTTCTTCATTTTGGGCCAGAAAGGAAGGAGAAAATTGGGCCTTATAAATGTAATTAAGTAGTCAATAGTTGGGCCTTATGGTCTCTTCCGAGTGACTTGGTTGGACATGAAAGCCCAATGCTAACATCATATATACAAATTCAAATTTATAGTTTCTTTCACTTTCACCTTTTTATTTTTTTTTATTTTTTTGAAGGAAATTTGTAATTTCACACTTAATTTTTAGTCTTAACTTCAAAAATCAAAATAAATCGTAGATAGAGTCCTTGCACGTGAATTATCACAGAATTCTTTATGGATTTTGGCATTTCCTGATGACACTCAATACAATAATCATCCAAAAATAATAATTGTGACTTTTTTTTTTAATATAAATTAAATCCTCTTTTTTTAAGGTGAGTGTTCAATTTTCATGAATAGTGGGCTTGAAAATTAAGAAATTGGGCCCTATGGTCCACCATTGTTTTATTAGGCCTGTGCAATACCCATGTTCATATGTGAAACCTTTTTACTTAAGTCAATTTTTGAAGGAGCTTAAATTTTGTCTTTTACTAATAAACCACACCCAAAAAAGAAACATTTACAGTAAAAATTGTACTACAAAAACAGTAAAATTTTAACTTATATATGAGATATATAAAAGTGAAAATCAAATCAGAAATCAAACTTTGTTATAGGAAGTTAGAAACCTCAAAGGCTTCAAAAAGATCAGATATAAATCATAATAAAAGGAATAATAATGAAAGAAAAATGAAAATCCAATGTGGGGTTAAAGTCAAAAGATAAATGCAAACTCTACTCAAAAAAAAAAAAGACAAATGCAAACCAAATAGTACCATAAAGCAATAATTAAAACACAAAAAAGGTGGGGGATGAGTTACAAATTATGACAAGTCAACTGGGTTTTCCTTTTTCCTTCTTTTTAATGCTCAAGAAAATACTCAAAAACAAGAACCAAAAGGTAGAAAAACTTTGATAATTAGCAGCTTTTTGGAGATCATCAAGCTTATAAAGCTTAGAAATACTAACTATATATATAATGTTTGATTAAATGAGAAGGCTATAATTATATCATTAATAACCCACAGACAAAAAGCACACCAAAAATCTTAGACAAAACAGAAGGGATTTAAGGGGATATTGTGCTAAACTTTTTAAGACTTTTAACTATAGCCCACCACTCTCCTCTCCATTACTGAATATCTTCTTCATCTCACCTTTGTCTTAAAAGGAGAATTTTTATGTGTGTAAAATGACAAACATGCCATCTTTTTTTAAATGGGGTGTTAAAAGAAGGAGGGGAAAAAAAACATTTAAAAAAACCCAAATATAAAATGGCAAACATGTCACATTCCAACATGTTTTCTTTTTTCTGTACACATGGGAGAGAGAGAGTGTCTACTTTTAGAAGGATGAACATGCATGCCTTACAATATATATGCATATACATGAGTGAGACAGAGAAAGATGAAAGGGTTTGAGGAATTGAGGAATCTCTCTTTTAGATTATTATTTTGTGCTTTTAATTTTGTTTTTTCTTTAATTTTTGTTCCTTTTTTTTGCTAAACAAAAAATGAAATGACAGGTGCCAATGCCACTTTCAAAGTTAGCTCATACATCTATTTAAATTGACCTAACATGGCAATTTTTTTTTCTTAGGGATAAGCATCTTTCTTACACTTTGGCTGGTTTTTTTTTTTTTTGTAAATGGGTTTTTTTACATAAAACTACTTTTTCCTTATGATAGGCTAATCATACCTTACTTGATAACATTCCCATTTGATTATTACTCAAACACTATATATTCCACACACAAATACATAAATAATGCAATTAAAAAAAAACACCATGCTTGAAACAGCATCAAAGACAAAAAGGAAGGAAAAAAGAAAGATTTTCTTGGAATAATAATAATAATAATAATAATATATAATTTATATATGCACAACCATGATCTTCCCTTTCTCAAGCACTACTATACAACTTTTGGGTGATAATTATGGAACCCCTTTTTTGAGTCCTACTGTTATATATAGTGGAGACCCCCTTTGAGTTTGAATTTACAAATCAATTTAGAAAGAGAGGGAGATAGAGATCAAAAGAAAGATCAAAAAGAGAGGGAAAGAATAATTAATTATAGAGCAACAAACAATGAAATAATTTTCATGAGATCAACTACATAAAATTAAAGCTAAGCCTTGTTAAAGCATTTAGAATATTGTATTAGGTAAGCTAAAAAGAGGAATATCTGTGTGGCAGATTCATTTCCATCAAGCACTGACCTTTCCATCAAGGAATAAAACATTGTAAGAAATCCATTAAAGGTTAAAACTAAACAAACTTTCTCATAGCAACAATGTCTTTTAAATCTTCTTTTCTTGCTTATAGCATATATAGAAGAATATAACCAATAAATGTTGAAACCTTTAATTTCTGTGACCATAATAAAAAAAAAGCGTATATCTATGACAAATATTCTTATAAAATTTACTAAACCCAAGTTTTCTATATAATTATACCTAAGATTTTTATTAAGTGAAACAACTATATAATAATATACTAACTAGACTAATAATAGTAATGTAATTTCTTTGCAGTTTTCACATTGAATCCCACACAAATATAAAATAAAGTAAATGTATATGAACCATATAGGTTAGACTTAGAACTTAGAAAAGTTAGAACAATTATACTTTTTTGTACTACAAGATTTATTTTTTAAAAGAAAAACTAAAGTATAAAAAAAACAGAAATATCACCTTTTTATTTTATTTTAATTTTAATGTGTAAAGGCCAATAAGCAGATAGGGATCCTTCCTCGGGATTGAATCCCACTTGCACCCACACCAGGTGTCAAACAGCATCTTTTTTTTCTTTTATTAATTTTTTGTTTTTCCAAAGGAAAATAAATAAAACATATCTTACACAAGCTAAACTTGCCCATCTCTGCATACATCTTTCGAATCTTTTCCTCTATTAAGAATCCAATGCCTTTTTTTTTTTTGTTCTCATCAAATCAGTAGTATATCCCATAATCTTTATATTGACATCAATATAAACTTTATTGCATCTCAAAATCTGATATACATGATGGGGTTTGGTTACAAAAACTTTTTCCCATTTATCTAAAATGATATGGACACTAGATATTCACCCACATGATTAGGTTAATTATCCAGCAAATTATATAGTTAATTAAGGTAAGGAAATGTTGATTATTTTCCTATAAACAAAGAGTGAGAAATGCAGGAGATTTGGGGGCCACCATGAGTATGGAGACTTGGAGATATGTAGCTAGCTAGTGGGTGCATCATCAGTTTACTTATAAAGGAAAGTCTTGCCTTTACATAATAAGACGGTAACTTGTCTTGTTATATTGTAAAAAGGCCAATAATGGTGGGGAGAAATTTGATTCAAAAGTTTTTGAGTATTTTTTTCCTTTTTAATGCTCAAAATTAATCATATATAGTGTCAATTCAAAGAGGGATTGTTGGGGATATGGTTCGAAACCATCATTATAATGAAAATGGGTTTTTAAATTTTAAAAATTGATCTGGGAAAAGTACTAATTTTGTAGCCCATAATGTTATATAATTAAAGCCAAGACTTTGTGTTTATTTCCTTTGAAATGTAAAAAGCTACATTCTTTTTCATAGAAAGAAGCTATATACACGTAAATTAGGCGATCCAAATGATGTTCTAAAAATAACCAAAGCATTTAGCCATTTAGGATTCTCTTCCCATACTCAACTGCTTGAAAATTTTGATGTAAGAAATTTTAAAAAAAAAAAAAACTCATCATTACATGTTGAAAATCATAATGGCATAGGGAAAATAATAATACCATTTTCCTAATTTTTCTTCAACTTTCATCATTACAAAACAAGAAATAAATACAATCTTTTCTAAATCATTATGACATTACATAATCTAATTATTAGAAATGCATTCTAAGATTTCGATCGATAGTATCTTCAAACCATGTAGCTAGTATTAAAAAAATTTACAATATAATCATAAAATTAAATGTAATTAAGGATGATATTTCGCTTCCTTATTAAGCCTCAACTCCTAAATCCACTTTCCTTTAAGACTTTTTTTTCTTTGGCCACATCCTTTAAGACTATATATCCAAAAAAAAAAAAGAACTCGCAAGGAGGGGGTTTAGCTAGGTTTCCAAGGCTCTTTTTTCTTAACAACTTATTTTTATATAGTAATATTATTCATCTTTATATTGATGATTTATTTACAAAGTAAATTAACATGATCGATTTCGTAATTACACGTAAGGGTGCTTAATTAAGATGATTAAACACCCAACAATGATTAGATTAGACGACTAAACCCATTAATTGGAAGTAATTTTATCAATAAGTTGCTTTCATATGGAAGCTGCTTTCATACATTCACATTAACCTAGTTAAATATAATTATATTACTATATATATTTAGTGGCAAACACAAGAAAAGAACCTTAGGGTTTTCTTTTGCAGGATTTATGGAGTATTATATATTTAAATAGAAACTATACGAACATTTAAATTTAAACAAAAAGGTCCCAAAGTTTATATCATGAGGGCTACACATATATATCCTTGAGAGGTCCTTTCCTTTCCCTTTGGAAAGATCGTAGCAAAAGGTTAAAATAAAAAGAAAGGAGCTAGAATAAAACAAAAGGAGAATATATAGTGTAATTTGGGAAGAAGTTTAAAAGTGAAAAATAATGAAAAGGTTAAAAAAAAAGTTTTTTTTTTCTATATTAATTATAATTACCTAACCTTGCCATTGCTTTTGAGACTGGTCATCGACATTGCGTTGTTCATGGGATTGGGAAGTGTTCATGCAGTTACTGAGACCAGCCATATTGAGAATATCGTTATGAGAGAAAGCTCTAAGACCCAAGAAATCTCTCGTCAACCCTTCACCTTGACCACCATTACCAGCACAGTCTCGATCATTTCTTGTTGTTGTTTTCGATGAGAAAGACATTGATTCGTTAATGAAACTTCCACTTCCATGGTGATCACCTTTCTTTGAGTTGAGAATGGCACCGAAGGCATCATCATCAAAGGAAGTGGCGTCAAACCCAGAAGCAGAAGAGAAAGAATTCATCATGTCTTGAAAAAGAGAAGGAGGAGCACCTGCATTGGCGGCGGCGGCGGAAGAAGAAGTTGTAGTTTTATGGTTCCCGGCGCCGAAAGAAGCCAAGCCATGGAGAAACGACGTCGTTGAGTTCGACCCAGTAGTAGTCCCTATCGCTAATTCTTCTTCACGTGAAGACAAGTTGAGGCCAAAATTACCAGCTGTTGTGTTGTTGTTGTTGTTGTTACTGCCAGAAGAATCAGCGGACACGTGAGTTTGTTGGTGGGGTCGGTTCAGTGGCGCCGAGGATGAACCGGTTTTGGTTGTGGTGCTCATGGTTGCACCCATCTGAGCGGCTTTCTGAAGCAATGCAGTGGCTGACATGTGTGGGGAAGGAACAGATGTTGGATGGTTATAAGAATTATGAAGAGTAGTGGGTCCAACTCCAAGAGTAGTAGTACTATTAGGGTTTTGATGATCATGAACATCAAGTGTTTGTGAAAATTCCTGATGATGATGATGATGATGATCCAATCTTGTGGAGAAGATTGATGCTGATGTTGTTGATGAGGAAAGATCCAAAGGCTGTGGATGTGCCACTGGTGGGCCCGGACCAGGTCCAAGCATGGGTTGGGTGGCTAGCCATGGTGGAATACTGAAACTTTGTTGTTCTTTCTTAAGAGAAAATGGAGGTTGGATTTGGATTTCTTGGGGATTGAATTGGATTTGTTGGGGAATTTGTAAATTAATGTGAGAAGCTGAGGCTGAAGAAGGGAGAAGTACTGGGTTAACGTTAACTCCTCCCGTGATTGCTTTCGCACTCTCTTCTGCTAAAGCATCGCAGAAGGCTCTGTGAGTGATGAAACTATCTCTCCTGACAAAGAAAAAAAAAGTTGAAAATTTTATTAAAAAAAAAAAAAACAAACACAAGCAAACAAAAACAAAACCAGTCCATAAAGTGGGCATGACAATGCCAGAAATACTTTGACTTTCTCTCTCTTTTTTTGCTTCCCCCATTCTCTTTTTCACTCTCAGAGTATAAAGACAGATTGTCCACATAAGCTGGTGCATATAAATTTTCCATTTATAACTAGGGTGTGAAAAAAAAGTAGGAAACTCCTTCTGCTACATGTATTTTGCAATCAATTCTTCAATGTATTATCAGACAAACAATGCAAAAAAATGAATCTTTTATTCAAAATTATACTCAAGTGCACGCCTCAATAAATGAAAAGATTTGACTGTTGTGTTTAAATGGAACTTTGTGTTTTCATGTTTCCTTCTTTTTCTTCTTTTTTTACATTAATTCCCAAAATGATTTTGTTTTGTAGGTTAGTTATTATTATTATGAATGAATATGAATTGATTTGTAATATGTTTACCTTGAGAAGAGAGTTCCACAGTCACATCTGTATTCCCTAGTGCCACAAGTCTTGGAATGAGCTTTCCAATCTGATTGAACTGCATACCTCTTTGAACATTTCTCACATTTCCACTTCTTCTCACCATGTTTTCTGCTAAAATGTTTCTTGATTCCTGTTAAGTCCCCCAAAGCCCTTGATGGGTCATGATGAACACAGCTTGCTTCTGGACATACATATACTTTCTTCCTCACTTCTTTACTTGTTCTTTGCTTTAACTTCCATGGCAGATTATGTCCTCTTCTATGCAGCTGCAGATTCTGGTCCCTTTGAAACCCTTTGTTACAGATCTCACACACAAATCTATTTGTTGCCATGAGTGTTTTTGGTGACAAAGCTATCACTTCTGCATCTGGGTCTGAAAATTCAAAACACACAAAAAACACCCCAAAAGGAAACAAATTTAATAAATTGAATTCAAAAACCCAGACAAGGAAACAAAAAACAAAAAACAAAACATAAGTATATTATTTAGAATTAAACAAAATTCAAAACCTGGGTTTCCTGGTAGGTTTCTTTTTTTCTTAGCAGGCTGAGTTTGAGTTGGTGGTGGATGATTAGTTGTAGCAGAAAAGTATTGCTGTTGATGATGATGATGAGGAGGAGGATAGTTGCTGCCAGCTTCAGTTCTATTTCCTGAAGAAACACTTGCTTCACCAGATGCAGAAGTCAAATTTGACATGTTTTCTTCCAAAACTTGTTGTTGTTGGAACAGCAGACCTTTCATCATGTTTCCTTTCTTACATAACAAATTCTAAAGACTGTGAAGTTTGCATCATGGACCATGGATCAACTTGGTTTTACATACATAATAAGTAGGGTAAGAAAAGATCCAAAGACTAAAAAACACAAAAAAATAACCCAATAAAAAGAGAAACAGAGATTTATACTTTGTTATATATATAACACTAGAGTTTTAGTAACATATATGAATACCCAGAATCCTTTCCTTTTGATGGTTTCTTCTTGGTTTGGCTTGAACCCAAGAGACAATTTTTTGTTTTTAAGACAAAAAACTCAAAAGAAACAAAGAGGGTAGAAAGAGAGTGAGAGAGAGAGAGAGAAATATAATAAGTGAAACTAGAGAGAGAGAGAGAGAGAGA
>AWWV01011763.1:0-62953 GCA_001974805.1 Corchorus capsularis | reverse complement strand
AGTTTATCTACTGAAAAAAGTTTAAGCTGGGCCAAACGGAGTTTACATAAATGCTTTCCAGAAGTATTTTTTAGTTGTTTTTAAATTAAAAGGCAGAAATTCTAAATTGAAGTTTTTTCCGGAAACCCTTTTTCAGAACAGCTTTAAATTAGGCCAAACGGACACTTATATGTCTAGAAATCTAGATAGTCTTTCTGTCCTCTGTTTATAAATTTACTAGAAGGCAGTTCCTTTCCCATAAATTAATCATTTCAAATCATTCCTCATGCCTCATCAAAATTCCCCCACGAGAATTTCTTCAAAATTAAAAAAGTCAAATCATTGATTAATCCTCCGTATCGTCAACTATACGAGTAAATGCATATCCCCAATCTGGACTACTTGCTTGCCACCGCCTGCGGTGTTGCCTCGCCTTGGCGGCCACTAACATGACAAACGACAACACTTCCTTGTTACGGTTCACCAATAACCAAGCAAGTTAATTAAGTTATTGCATAACTGATCATAAAGTAGCTATATATTGCAAATTTGCAATGGTAAAACTTAAAAGGTTGGCAGATATGAAGTAGATCATTTCCTCTCTTCGTGTGGTATCTGTTATGTTTTGATTCACAAAGACAAACCATAACATTAACGTTAGTTATGCTGATGCAAATTTAATTGTAAGGTGCGGAGTTTGAATTACTTAAAAGTCTATATATGGTCTAAGAAGAATAAAGAAATATTTTGATGATCATGGGTAGCAAATTTATCATCCAGTATTTTATTATATATATACCATTTAATTCTTTAACTTTAAATCTTTTATTTCTTAAAAGATTTCGTTATTTTACTCATTAATACCTTTAAAAATGATTTAAGATTTTTTTTTTTACAAGTCTAATAAAAGATGCTGCAGCGAAATGCGACAGGTTAATTTTCTAGTCTAGTCTAGTATTAATAAAGAAATGCCAATTGATCGTAATAAACAAAGGGTAAATTACATATATATACCTTGTGGTTTGGGGTGAAATAAATATACCCCTTGAGGTTTAGAATTTAACACTTAAACATCCTGAGTTTATTTTCGGTATATAAAAGGAAAATATATGAAATAAGAAACAGGGTAACCAGTTTTAACTCTGCTTCTATAATCTCATGCTTTCCTTCTAAACTATGCGCTAAATTAGTATTAGGGAGCATTTACAGCTTATTTCTGTCTGTGATCTATCTATGAGCAATAAGGTATGCTCTTTTTGTGTTTGTTTATCCTTAGTATCACAACTCTATGCTTTCTTACTCCCTGTTTGGTGACCCAGAAAAGGGAAAGGAAAACTGACAAACAATACCTGGGAATTTTAGTTGATTCAAATGTCAAACCACAAGGTATATATATGTAATTTACCCATAAACAAATTAGCAAGAAAAATTGAAAAGTTCAAAGCACATATACATATCTAATCTCTTGTTGTTAAATGCACCAAAAAAGGAAGGAGAGAAGCTTGAAATGAAGTTCTTAAGCGTGCATGGACTCTGTGAAAAAAACTGAAGTCTCTCGGCCATTTTCTTCCAACAGATCAGATCCCACATAAAGCAAATTGGGTTTGGGCCTAATTTTAGTATATATTATCTGCTTTATTACTCCTTTGATTTTCAAAGGCGAGCAATGGAAGCATATATAAAAGAAATATTGGGCTTTTCCATTACCCTTCTCTAGCATATTAGTATTAAAAAAAGTTGGACTATCATTGGGTAGGAGCCCAATGACCTTTTTGCTCAATTTAGTAAGCAAGTTAGCTAAACATGTTTTTCCCTTTGTGTTTACTCTTTTCTTTTCTTTTTTTCATTGGGTAGTTTCAATTTTTGCTATATCACTTCATGAAAAATGACTGAAAAATATTAATGATTAAAGAGAAGAAACATGTGATCATGAAAGATCTGGACATATAATGATAATGTGGAAACAGTAAAGTTACACAAAAATGCAAGCAATAGCATAGTATAGTTTTATTTATTATGCTATATAAACATCTAAGGTTTTTTTTTCCTTAAGTATTTTCCACTTCTAATTTCTTGGAGCATGACAAAACTTTGTTCCGAAAAGAACATTTATAAAGGTACACGACCTAAGATAAAAAAACATGTATAATTTCAACATGTTATAATAATATAAGTATATGAAGCAAAATAATATAATAATAATAATAATAATAAAAGAAATGCAGAGCTTCATCTATCCTTTTAAAAGGGTCGTTAGTTTTTTTCCAGAGTGTATAAAATTAATATGTAGTAGTATATATAACCGAATCTCATGTTATATCTATTTTTTGGGGACCTATTTTTATCATGTTGACATATTCACTATTTACAGTCAAAAATTAAGGTTGAACTGAATTTTCCAAGTCGCGCTCTTCATTTGTTACCAATTTGTCTAGTCTCCATTGAAAAACCTCTCTTTCGATATAGATATATCTACATGTTTGAAAATTAGATAAATTGATCTTTCATAATCATTTTAACATTGAGGTCACGAATGATAATGCTACTATAAGCCAGCATTCAATTTGGATTTTAGGGCTACCGGCCGGCCACATATTCCTTAGAGACTTTTCAACCCATTTGACTCGTAAAGGAAATAAATGTCATTTTCATTCATACCAAAATATATATATTGATATAATAATAGATTTATGTAAATCCGATTGTATGATTCGTGATCATAATCATCATCCCGATTATCCACCAACTCTTTTTGCTTTCATTTTTAATTTTTCCTTTTAGGCTGCATTCTCATTCCTTTTCTCCTTTTTCTAATATTTTATGTAGATTTTTAACTTTTAAGCTGATCCGGAATTAAAATTCACGTGGAATTTATATTATATTTTATTATTCAAATCATCAATGTGGGTTTTTATCATATTCATATATATAACGTGAAACCATGACTTTATTATTATTATAAAACAAAATCAAAATGATTAAGCATTGAAGAAAAAAGGACTTTATGAGCTCAGCTAGCTAGCTTATTCGCTAGCATATATATTGCCCATTAAGAAACGAAAATAATTGCCTTAGTTTCATCTAATTCTATCACCATTCAGCTTTGAAATAATTTTTTTTGTGATGGATCATGAGCCATGTGCAGATATTTAAACCACTAGTACAAAAACCCATTTTTTTTGAAAGCATTGCCATTCTTTTAGTTTTGTTCTCATTTTGAAGTCAAAACTATATTAGGATAAGGCACAAAACGATCAATTAGAATGGCAATGGCTTTATGTATATGTTATTCAAATAATTTTAGACTTCCTTTCTATGGTTTTTTTTCTTCTTTGTTTGTGAATTTTTTTTTCCTTTTTCCTTTTTACTATAGTCATAATTTCATATGGACTTATTGTGATCAGCATTGCATGAGGTTGATAATTTATTAATGAATTTATAGATTTTTTTTACAACTTTTATTATTTTGTCCCATTCAATAACTTATTTAAAATCAAGTCACGTTAATTAAAGGACATCAAAGATCAAACTAGACAACTGGTTTAACTTCTTCTTTTTTTTTTCACAAAAAACTATTTCAACTTAATCCAACAGAAATTGGTAATTAACTCATAATTATATACCTTTTTATACATAATTATATACCTTAAGTGTACAGGTATAGAGTTTTTAATTTCGGTGACCCAACTTAGAGGGTTGACATAAAGATATAGAGTATGTCTTATTAGAGTGTTATTTTTTTTTTGGCCCTAAGCCCCTAATGTCTTATTAAAGTTTATATTTTAAAAAATTTAAATATGATAAATTTTTTTTTGAAAGAATATGATAAATTGATAATTACCAGATTTGGGAAGAACTAATATATGCAAGAAATTGACCTTGATTGGAAGCTAATTATGGAGTAATAGTTTCTTGGTAATACCATCAAGGGTATCCATAATTTTACTAAAAAAAATCAAATTGATGATCTGCCTACCTAATCAATGAAATATTAATACTTGGTGCCAAAAAAAAATCAATGAAATATTAATTTGTAGTGAAATTGAATGTGATTCATAATATTTACTTACTTAACAGGGAATTTTCAAGTTTCATATAAGCAATTATAAAAGCACAATCTCCCCCAAATCTTAATAGTTTTAGGCCGGGTGGTTGCCCCAAATTGCCTACATCCGCTCCCAACCGGCCTGCGCGCCAAAGGGTTAGTTAGTGAATGCCTAACATATCTACTTCTATCAAAATTCAAGAGAAGTTTTCTTTTCTCAATATATAGTCTTATTATCTTCTTTCTTCTTATTAATTAATTATTATTAGTTTTTTTAATAGTTTAAATCTTAGGTATGGGGCAACTCGATCGATGATGTTATTGAATTAATGCCTTAATTACAAAAATAATAAGTAAGAGTTAAATATGAATAAAAAAAACTTATTATCTGTTAGGCACCCAAGTTGTTAGCTCAATTGGTGAATACATCGTGCTTAAACTAAGTTCCAGGATTCAAGTCCGACGGTGTGGGTCTTAGTTAATTAGTTTATTTGTTTGTTAATTTGTAAGTAGTTTATTTAAGGTAATTTCTTAATTTGAGTTGAACTCTTCTAAGATATCTGGGATATAAAAAATTATTTTGATTGTAATGAGATTTCATTGTGCCTATTTTTTTTCTTTAACATTGAAGGGCTATATATTAAAGAAGGAAGGATGCATATAGTTCAAATTCAATCTCATTAAGAAAAAATTGAAGCTTTTAGCTTTTAGTTCAAATTTGAATGAATGCTAGCTCTGAGCTCATAGTTTTTCTTTGCCTTATAGAAATGGATTTAACTATACTTAGGCTAAAGTAAACTTGCATCAGTAGAAAATGATTTAGATTATAGTAGAAGTAAGCTTTTTTATTTTGGGGTACCGATAGTAGAAGTAATTAAGCTTATAACTAATACGTACTATTATATACTAGTATTATTATTTTTTACTACTCATTCGTGGAAAATGAAATGTCCAACTGGGTCAATGCATGTTTAGAGTAATTAAATCCAAGTATTTTGTCTACCCATCTATAGAGGATGAGGTGTTATTATTATGAAGGCAAAGGAGATGTTTATTTTTATGAAGTCAAAAGCTATATACCGGCTAATTGGCCCCTATCATTTATATCTTATTATATATGTTTATTTATATATATTTTTGGCGTCATATATTATAGTCATAGCCTCAAGAGTTGAACGTTGGAAAATTATTTGCACATGCCAAGTAGCCGTAAGGATGTATATGTATATCGATCGACATGATTCATGGGTCCTAATCACCGATATTCGTTGACTTGTCTTAAGACTAAAGTAGTTTACACAAATGTAAGAGATCTCCTCCATTTAGTTTAGTCAATATTCTAAAATTAAGAAAGTTAGGAAAAAAAATCAAGAAAGTGATATAAATTATATACTATATATATATATATACACAATATATTAAAGTTGGAAATGTAATTACCCTTTTATCTAGTTATAAAATGCACCGCATTCACCCAATAACAAATTGTTAGGGGTATTTCGATACTTTCATACTCAATTTTTTCGTTATTTAAATTGATAGTCAAGGGCGTTTTGGGGACTTTACTATTGATGGCCCCATTCTCAATAAACTAATCATTTTTTTTGAGTATTTAGCAAATGATCCCTGTACTTTTAAGTTTTATGCTATTTAATCCCTCACAAATTCTGGGTTGAACGATTTAACGTTTCGACGTTAATTCTTCTATTTTTTGTTCTGTTTGTCCGATCAAGGTGATTCAAGTGTCTATTTAAAGTTAATTTAATGATCTACAACTTTCATGAATGACTCAAAAGTCAATTTTAATGTTTTAATTCTAAAAAATGCTTCTGAAATATTGTGATCTCGATTGTCGGTCTATCTAATATTGTATAATTTTCGATCCACTTGTCCGATTGAGACTGTTCAAGTGTCGGTTAAAAGATTATTATGTGATTTACGACTTTCGTCAAGGACCTGAAACCTGAATCTGATTAATGAATTTCGTGGAGAGTTCAAGAGGGAATTTTTATGTTTTGTCTCCATAAACAAATATTTTTTTTGTTGGATTATTTATCAGATGATCCTCGTACTTTTATACTTTATACTATTTAATCTTTTACAATTATGGGTTGGAAGATTTAACGCTTCGGCTTTTATTTTTGTATTTTTTTGTTATATTTGTCCGATTAAGGTGATTCAAGTGTCTATTAAAATGTGATTACATGATCTACAACTTTTATGAAGAACTCGAAAGTCAATTTTAATGTTTTGATTCTAAAAATGCTTCCAAAATTTTATGGTTTTAATTGCATGTCTATTTAATATGTATAATTTTCGCTCCACTTATCCGATTGAGATTGTTCAAGTGTCGGTTACTTATAATTATTTAATCAAATTATATATGTCATATGTTATATTACATGAGTGAAGGTCCAAAAACTCAATTTAATAATGAATTTAATCATTAATTTTGCTGAATTATGGTTAAGTTAATTTGCTTGGTGTTGATTATGTTCATATTAATTTTGGTGTTAATGCAAATCAAGGTCGTTTTATTTATTTGTAGCTAGAAAAGGATTATCTTTTGTCCAGTAATACTTTTTCTTTTGTCCAGACTTCCCATGTAATATAAGATTGTTTTAAAGTTCTATTTTCTGTCAAGTGTGGTGTCAGTATCCCAACTTACGACAAATAATCACTATTTATAAAAACTACCTAAACTTTAAAAACACCAATTAAATATTTTACTTATATCCTTTTTATACTCTCAATGTTCATATATAGCCTATAAAAAGTTATAAAATGAATCAATTATAAAGATAACTATGCAAAATCAATTATCATCATAGATAATATTTATATGTTCATATCTAATTATTCCCTCATTTCACAACCCCATCACGAAGCACGGGTCTTGTGGCTAGTATTAATAAAAAATAAAAGATCCTAGAGAGTTGCATAGTATATACTCTATTGTGATAAAATAATGAAATACGTAATAAAAGAAATAACTAAATTTAACCTAATTTATTTTCGGATTAAAAAAGAAAACGAGCCAAAATTTTCTTATATAGAATCTAATAATAAATGACATTAACTTAGTTAGTTTGTTAGTTTGTGGTCTCCAATTGGAATGTATTATTCCTTGTTTACATTGCCACCAAAATTCTCCATGTCATTATGGTGACATTAAGTCATTAATTAATACATTTTGATCAACAATTTATATTATTCAAGACACTTGGAAGAATGTATACCAATGGGTTCGAGTTGGCTACTTCGCTGTTGTCTAATTATATATGGAGTAGGTAATTAAATTGGGAGATTCGAATGTTATAGAAACTTATATATACTAGTAATTCTAATACTTGATAACCTTAGTAATTTTGTATATTTTCTAAATATATATAGTTCCTACTACAAAAATATCTCAAGACACTGATTAATATTAGTCATTGACATTGTTATAATAAATGTTTTAATATACCGATCGACCACTAGCTTATTATATATAATATGTAAAATAGTATAAAGCTAAAAGTAAAAGAAGGGGAAAAAAGTATTATGAAAAAATCACGATAAAATGAAATGATTTATTATTATTTTGATTGAAAAGTAGAGTGGTGTGCTAGTAATATACCTTTCATAAATAATAATTTCAGTCGACCTAATTTTTTCCCTGCTATTAACTAATTAACTCTACAGTCACAATGGCCGGGCACTAACAATCAAGTGCCATCCTCAACACTTTTCCATTTTCCTATTTTACACACATAATAATCGTGAGTTATTTTTTTATTAAGGAAATTACTCATTATCATAAATTTGAATTCAATGTTTTTTTTGCTACTCATGAACATGATATTGAAATGTGCTACACAATAGGAGGTAGCCCGATCTCCTTTCCCATAATCCCACCCCGTCCATCTCAGGATTCGAACCCGGGACCTCCCGTAAGAAATCCCAAGTTTTAACCGCTGGGGTGTCCCCTTGGGGACAATTTGAATTCAATGTATAATGTCACAAATGAACATATACGACCTCGTTTTTTTTGGGGGGGGGGGGGGGCTAAATCGAATATTAAACTATATGATTATTGAAAAAAAAATTAGTTGAGAACTTTATAAACAGATTATATATATGTATGTTGATATGACCAATTATAAATAAAATTAATATTATGTCATCCATAGTTAGTGAGTTAAAAAAAAAAAACCATTATTCATTGACAAAATTTAATTAGACTGAGTTCCTATACATAAAACGAGCAGGTACGGAAGTTTATATATATTAATGTACACGTAACACCTATATACTACATATATTTAATTATTTAGACTATGTTTTCCTTCTTGCACTTACGATATACTATCTACTAATATAATTGGTCATGATAAAATATTAATTATAGTACTAATTGATATTAGTAGCAAGTAAACAATTGTACTACAGATTAGTTGTTCGGAATTTTTTTTTTCTTTAATTTGTTTTTCTGTTGCAGACTGCAGAGTACTACTATTGGATCAATAAATTAATAGCTTGAAGAAAAATAAAGAAAGCAGACACATCCTAGGAATGGGTATATATATATACATACAATACAAGACTAATCAAGGAAAAAAAGAATTCTATAGTCAATAGTCAATATGATCAAATACCGATAAGTCATTACATAGGAAATTTACTAGTGAAGAAATCGCACAAATTGATATTCCAAAAAGTGAATATAATATTCAAATCCATGTACAGTATATGTACATTGGTATTATATTAAAATATTTTTTTTGGAGCATTATATTAAAATATTAATCGGTCCGTTAAGACAAAACGTAAAATAATAATATAGCTTAATTATGTTTTCATTTAAATAAATATTATATTAGACTAATAGTAATACTATTTCATAAATAAATAATACTCTCTCCGTTCCAAATTAAATGGCCACATTAGATTTTTTTAGGTCAAACAAAGTCATTTTTGACCATTAATTATTACAAAAATATAATTTTTAATTTTTTTAAATAAACTTTGGAAATTTTAAAACTTATATTTTTCAAAACATATTTTTAAAATTTTAATTGTATATAAATTTTTCATAATTAATGGTCAAAAACGAAATTATTTGACTAAAGAAAATCCAATGTGACCATTCAATTCGGAAAGGAGGGAATAGTTTTTTTTTTTTTGGCACCAACACAGAAATGCTAGTCCAGTATACCTACTTTCCTATTAGCCTGAGAATTTAAAAAAAAATCCTCAAAAACAAAAAAGAGAATGAAAAAAGCAAGGAAAATTGCATTAGGCCAAGACAACTTTCAAGATCTTTTCAATTTCATCCACCCAATGCAACCCTTAATTAATTTACTTCATAATCAAATTTAGCAAATTAAGCTAGCGTTTTAACCCTGATAAGCTTATAGTATTACGTTTTCCCACAACTTTTGAAAAATGTGTAGCCATTAGCCAATTTGATAATGTGTTTGATCGATCAAAGCATGGGTTGCATCTTTTACTCAAATTCCAAATCCTTGTTCTAGTAAAAGTCAACTTGTAAAATCTGTAAAACACACAGTGATTTAAAACAATGGATATTATTAATTTATATTATATAATAAAGTAATAATATAGTATTATATAAATGATATAAAATTTTCCGGGTAATGTTGATGTAGTTGTATTAGAAATTTAGAACTTGGAACTTTTGGATGAGAAAATTATATGGAGTACAACACAAGTGGAAATGTCAGCAATTTCCTTTTTGTCATTTCTCTCTCAAAGACTTTTGATGACAGCTTTTGAATTTTCAATTAATATAGTTTTCATTTCACTTTCATAATTACAAATCCTGCCAAAATATTCATTTTCCCCCTATAAATACCCCTTGGATATTGCTTACTTTCTCATATCATATCATATCATATCCATCTCCCACTTTTTACTAGGCAAAAAAACCAAGCCATGGCTTTTAACTCTTCTCTTGTTGGGTTCTTTTTGTTTCTTGCTCTTTTCTTTGGCCATGGAATTGCTTCCCACCATGTTTACAAAGACCTTCAAACTTTTCAACATACTTCAGTTGCTGCAAACCAAGATCAACCTTACAGAACTGGGTACCATTTCCAGCCTCCCAGAAATTGGATTAATGGTAAAAATCCATATACATATATGATTTCCTCATTTATTTTTTTTATAAGGTTCATTCTTTTTTCATTTCTAACTAGTTTCTTTGTCACCTGGTGTTTTTTCCTCTCTGACTTTGGAATTGACAAATGGCTAAACAGATCCTAATGGTTAGTTCTTTAATTCCCCTGTCTCTTTTGTTCTGTTTCCTTGAAAAAAAAACCAGAAAAAAGTGAAATCTTATAGAAATGTCTAAATTTTTGCAGGTCCAATGGTTTACAAGGGACTATACCATTTGTTCTATCAATACAATCCAAAAGGAGCAGTGTGGGGCAACATTGTGTGGGCTCATTCAACATCAAAAGATCTTATAAATTGGACACCTCATGATCCAGCCATCTATCCTTCTCAGCCATCTGATATCAATGGTTGTTGGTCTGGTTCAGCCACAATCCTCCCTTCAGGCAAACCTGTTATTCTTTACACAGGAATAAACCCTCAAAACAAGCAAGTTCAAAACCTAGCCATGCCCAAAAACATTTCTGACCCATACCTTAAAGAATGGACCAAATCGCCTAAAAACCCTTTGATGCAACCCACAGCTCAAAATCAGATCAATGCAAGTTCATTTAGGGACCCAACCACAGCCTGGTTAGGTCCTGACAAGTACTGGAGAGTGGTCATTGGGAACAAACTTAACCATGAGGGTCGAGCCATTCTTTACAAAAGCAAGGATTTTTTGAACTGGGTTCAAGCCAAAACTCCTTTGCATTCTGTTGAAGGAAATGGAATGTGGGAATGCCCTGATTTTTTCCCTGTTTCAATTAATGGTCAAAATGGTGTTGATACTTCTGTTATTGGCCAATCTGTCAAGCATGTGCTTAAGGTTAGCTTGGATGATACCAAGCATGAATATTATACTATTGGATCATATGATATTACCAAGGATGTTTATTCTCCAGATAAGGGTTCTGTGGAGAGTGATTTGGGTTTAAGATATGATTATGGTAAATTTTATGCTTCCAAGACTTTTTTTGATAGTGTCAAGAATAGGAGAATCTTATGGGGTTGGATTAATGAATCTTCAAGTCAAGCTGATGATATCAAGAAAGGATGGGCTGGAGTTCAGGTACATTAATTAATCAGATTTTAGTTTTTTTTCTTTGAGATCATTTCTTAAGTAATTCGTGCCACAACTGAACCTTTAACCATCAGAACAAAGGGAGAATCGATGATTTTAGTTTATTATTTATTATAATTGATTGTTTATTTATTAAGTAACTTAAACAAAATTGATTAGCTAGCAAAATTGGCTTTGTTTACTTATTATTTAGTCTTACACTTAATAAAGAAAAACTTTGATTTGTTTTATTGATTGACAGCTGCTAAGTCTATTTAAATGACTATAATAATAATGGATTAATGGTCTCATTTTGCAGGCAATTCCTAGGAAAATCTGGCTTGGTAAATCTGGGAAACAATTGATTCAATGGCCAATAGTAGAAATAGAAAAGCAACGTGAAAATCACGTAACCATACCTAAGAAATTGCTCAAGGGAGGATCAGTAATTGAAATTTCTGGTGTTACTGCTGCACAAGTAAGTTTGATTTTTTTTTTTCTTTCTTCCTACTTCCTTAACCAGAGATTGGGTTTTTGACACGTGTCTAATGTATGTGGAAAATAAGAGTCAACATGTGAAACGATGGGCAAGTTGTTTATTCCTTTTTTTGGTATTTATCTCTTTGAAAACAGGCGGATGTTGACATTTCATTCAAGATTTCTGACTTTGAGAAAGCTGAAGAATTAAAACCAAGCTGGACCAACCCACAGCTACTTTGTAGCCAGAAGGGTGCATCGGTTAAGGGTGGGCTCGGTCCATTTGGGTTGCTGGCTTTGGCTTCAAAGGATAGAAAGGAAAATACCGCTGTTTTCTTCAGAATTTTCAAAGGCCAAAACAAATATGTTGTGCTAATGTGCAGTGACCAAAGCAGGTCCATTTTTCACACTCTTCACATAATTTTCAAATCCCTTTTTGCAATTTGCAATTTTTTCCCCCAAAAGCTTTGCATTATTGTTGAGCTATGTGTTATTTTTTGTCGACAGGTCGTCTCTAAATGAAGATAATGACAAAACTACATATGGAGCTTTTCTGGATGTGGACCCTCGTCATGAAAAGTTGTCATTAAGGAGCTTGGTGAGTTAATTTTGGATAAATATGGAATATAGTCAACCAAGTACCCTTTGCCTAACATGATTCTGAACCTTTTTTAGCTAATTTCTATGAAGTTTCATTTCTAAGTTACTTACTTTATTCCAAAATACATTAGTTCTAAAATCCAAGCAATTTAGTGGCCATAAAACAAATTAGAAGTGTTCATGGATCGTGTCAGATCGGTTAATCTATTAATATTTCATAATTAACTTTAATATAAAATGGACCAAGCTTGTGGATCTACATTAGATTCCTTGATACCTAGATTAATAGGTTTCTTTATTTACACCAAGAAATAAAAAAGAATATAGTAGAAAGAAAGTAGTAATGTTTTAAATTTCTTCACTTCACCATCAAAACTTTTGCTTCATTTGACGTAGTATGTATGATCAAAGTTGTGCTGCGAAAGCGAAAGTGATTGCTTTATTATGATCTTTAGTGAAAAAGTCATCACGTGTTTGGGCAGCAGGACCACTTTGAACAAGTGGATAATGTAGGCATTTACACTATTGAAGAAAAAGACCCTTTTTTCCCCCAAAGTTTCTGGATTTGGGTATTGAGAAAAATAAAATTAATGATGGTTTCAATTTGAACCCCTATTTTTTTCATTATTGTGATTTTTGGATTAGAATGTTGTCTCGTTAACACTTCAAATTTTATCTTTTAACAGATAGATCATTCCATAGTGGAGAGCTTTGGTGGAGGTGGCAAAGTTTGCATCACAGCTAGAGTTTATCCCACTTTGGCAATTAACAGCAATGCACACTTGTATGTTTTCAATAATGGGAGTGAAGCCGTGCAGATTGAAAAGTTGAATGCTTGGAGCATGAAGAAAGCCAAGCTTACTTGAAAACCAATATAGTTCAAAAACATAGAGAGATTATGAAGATTTGACAGTGGCAAATGACAATATTTGATCATAGACTTTATCATTGCAATAAAGATTTTACAGAAACCCCATTGATTGATGTTACTTGATATATCATTCCTTCTTTGACTATATATATATATATATATATATATATATATATTGTAATTCAGTCAAAAATGATTTTTATGATTACCTGATTACCTCTATAGATTTAATTCTTAAGCTTTGTATTTCATCTCTTAGTAAAATGAAATAAAAACTTATGATTCAAAAACTCAAGTCTATTCTTCTTTATTCATAGACTCAGAGTTCTAGTGATCAAATGTTCAAATCCTAACAATCTCTAAGTATTGCAGTACCCTTTTCGCCAAAATGTCAATTAATTCAAGAATTGAATGGATTTAAGAGGTGTCTTATCTGATTTCTCAAGTCAAATATAAACTTGCCAGGAGTCAAGGCTGCAGCAGCAAATGGGAAAGTGGGTGATCGACTTTAATGTTATTGCTGCACTATATGAAGGCAGAGTTGATGAATGAGATCACTCTCCAAGCAACGTGGGCTGCTGCTAAAAAAAAGGAGAGTGAGGCGAAACTAGTTGTTTTCACATGCCACCATATATAATGGTAACGAGGAAATGTGGCAATGACAGTGCATTGCACTTCATAAACTAGAGAATGTCTTTAGTCAAAAGCAAGCATATTACAATTTGAACACAATCGAGTTTCAATTCATAGGAAAACATGCTTAATCTTATCTTAAGGCTAAGAGTAGCATGGGTAACTTAACCCAAAACTATTTATTTCTATGGTTTTATTTCAAGACAGGTCATAGGTCTTCTCTAAATCAAGCTATTGATTTGTTTGATCCCTAAGAATTAAGGCAATTATTCTAAATTAACAAGTAAATGAGGACATATTAAAGTTTAGGAAATGAAAAGACAAATAGAAACCTTCCCAAAAGCTAATCAGAAAATTCTGAGAGCAATGTCGCACGATACTATTACTATTATTAATTAACAGGCCATTTACAAGTTGGAAGATTGCATAAGTTTAGAGTTCCACTGTAAAATAACAGCAATGAGCACCCAAATCCTTTATGAGATTAAGAAAAAGATATGCAATCAAGAAGCCAACAAAAAAGCAATACTACTGTTGCGGGCATTGTGGAGGGAGCTCCGTTTGCTGAGCATGGCCAGCTTTCGCAGTTCCACCCCTCTGCAATTTGAAGAGAACCCAGGTGTTATACGAATCACATTACATGCCTTGTAAAGCCTCATGAATAGAGTAAACACACAGCACCATCTCATACTAGGCCAAATATCTCAAAGCAGGAGTTGTTCACATCACTTGAAGTTTTAATGTGCTACTAACCTTTTTTTTGCCCTTGCTTTCTTCCTCCTCATCCTCGTCCTCGTCTTCATCCTCTTCATCACCATCTTCGTCATCACTGTCATCATAATCACCTTCTAGGCCATCAAACTCATCCCCCTGAACAGCTTCCCCAGTAAACCATGATACTGCATGAGGAATTAGTTTCTCCTGAATCACCGAACTACACAAGCATTCCAACACGTTATTTGAGCAACAAAAAGAGATATAATTGAACATACAAGAAAATATAATCAAAATGCTGACATATTTTCCTCTAATCTCAGGAAATAGCAATGCAAATCTCACCACCAAATTTCCCCATTTTCCTCTTATGAAGCATAAATCACAATTCTTTTCATAGCAAAACAATAAGAAACAAAAATTTAATCTCAAAAACGGCAATAAAGGGAAAACATTTAATATTTCAGTGATTTTACCATAGCAAGGTACTAAAGAAAGAAATCCATCCTAATGTATCTCATGGAAAGAGATACCAAAGACTCACCCAATGTTATAGTCATGCTCCACTCGATCTTGAAGTTCATCAGCCTGGTAATAGATACATCAAAGAAACTAAGAATAATAGTCCATATGTGTATTGAATTTTCCATGGCTTTTTATTTCAAAAGAAAATGCTGAACTTACAATCTCATCAAGATCATCATCATCATCAGGGATCTGTGGAGGGTTGAAGAAGTTGAAAAAACTTTCACAATCTTCAACTTTTGTGATGGGCTTAACACTCTTTGATCCTTTTTTTGGCTTCTTTTTGAGGACCTTCTGTGTCAGGCATTTTCCAGGATACCATTCAATCTTTGTTCTACAAATTACCAAAAAGTTACAAGATGTATAGAATATAAATGCAAAAAGTTCTCAATACAACAGCATATTTCATCTTACCCAATTGCTTTCTCCAAAATGGGCTCATTTCCATCATCAACCACGTGATATGTTTTTTCTAGAACCGAATTCTTAAAATAAGGATTAGAATCAAACAAAAATTCCAGTTTAAAACCCTTAGGATCATCAACTCTGCTCCACTTAATATCTTTCAGATACTTGAGAGCCCCTTCATCCCGCTCTGAAATCTATAACAGCAAAAAGGAATAAATCATAACATACAATTTCAAAACAAAAGGTAAAACTCCTTAAAAAAGGGTTTGTACAATTCACATACTTCTGCAGCCAAAATATCATTGGTTTTCATTGCAGTGAGCCAAAAGTCAGGCACTCCTTTTTCTACATTCAAGATTACATCAACCCAGTTCAGGAATAATGCATTAATACAAATTCAAAATATTGCATGAGCTACCAAGATCGAATACCTTCTGCACCTTTGTCCCCTTCATTTGTCACAGCTTCATTAATTTCTCCTTCAACTTTAGTAACACCATTCACAATTTCATATCTCTGCATTTTTTAATTATTAAAAACGGAATAAGTAGAAAGAATAAAGATAAAGAGGAAGGGTAACATAATCAGCAGAGCAATATGAGAAAAAATATGCATGTTAACAAGTCAAGCCTCGTAAAAGAAGAATACATCAATGTTTACTACAATTCCGATATAACATGATGAAACATCAATGTCCCAAATAACTAAACAGACCTTTGTATAAAGTGGTTCATAAAGTTGCTGATATTTAGCCTCCAATGCAGCTATCTCTTCAGAAAACTTCTTCTCCAGCTCACCATGTTCACTCTGCGAATTGAAAATATATGACAGCATTCTTCTTATGAATCTAAACAAACACATAGTCCAATACTCCAACTAAGTTCAGAAGCAAGTGTGTCAAACTCCCAATTATAAAATACATAAGCATTCTTCAGTCAAACCTCATCACTCTAAAGACCAAGTGAAAAATCATCTTAATGCCCACCATTAGAAATATTGCAACCAGAACCTTAAAGCCTATTGTAAGTAGAAGTTTCATTACAAGGAACTGTGGTTTCAAGTTAAAGATAAGTTGATACCAAAGAAAGGAGAAGAAGAGGTAAGCTTGAGAGTAAAGAAGACTGCAAACTGTATAGATGTACATGGTTTCCATGAACCATACTGGCTTACTTCTTATCAACCGTTCAGGTATTCATAAATCCACTATTTTAGGAGATGTAAATAAGTTCTCTGAAAATCTTAGCATAATAACTAGGAGAAAATGGGCAATTCTGAGATAAAGCACAAGAGAAACCAAACAACAGCACTTTTATGCCTGAATATTGAACCTTCATGACTTATGAAACCATCAAAGTTGACATAATTTGAAAACCGAACCATGAAACATATTCAAACATCAATAAGCACTCTAATTTACTATCCCAAACAGGGACAGCATTCTCATACACGTAAGGCATTTTAGCAGAGCAAGAAATCAACAGCAAGGAATAGTTTGACAAACCAAAATTTGCCCAACTCTCACTTAAAAGGGATGATAGATAGTATTAGTTTACTAAGAACATGCATAGAAAGCACTCACGTACAGAAAAAGGACACAAACCTGAATGTCTCTAAGAGCCTCAACACGCTTTCTGACATTTGGTGACAGGGTTTCTAGAACATCAGAATGTTGCCCCGATAAAGTTTGAAGCCTACTCTGCAAAATAGCCAGGAAAAATTGGGGAAACACACAAATCTGATTCAGATTATAAAATAACACAACTTCACAGTGACCATCCTCAAAATTTCGTATATCAGATGGTGAGTGTTTACTGCTTAAAATCCTAAAGCTGCTTTTCAATGCTAATACAAGCCAAGCATAATTTTCATATGTTTGTTTCTAACTTTCTCTTATAAAAGAGATTTCGACTTTTGATTCCAATTTAACATTAAAAATAGAAAATCAAAATCATTATAAATAACAAGAATCACTTGCCTTAAGCGCATTAACAAGCCCGGCGCGATCCTCTGCACTCATAGCTACAAAAGAACAACGAGATGATCAATAAACTTGAGATAATCTCAAAGACTAATAATTAATTAGACGCTGATTACAAATAAATTCAAAAGGGAAAACTAATCAAACGGATAATTCAAGAAGCCATTTTTAACAAAAGTGAGAAAAATTAGACAGGAGGAGAGCAAGGGTCTGAGGTGGCATACCGGCAGCGATGGCAGGGATAGCGGCGTGGAGATCGGACACGTCGAGGTTATCTGCGTTGTCGTTGCTCATTTTCTAGCGTTGGATGGAGGGGGCTGTTTGGGAAGAGAGAAACGGAAAACGCAGACAAATGACTGAATGAGAACCCTAGAAAAAGGAGGGAAATGGGAGGAAACTCAGGAAAGAGTAGAGAAAAGAGAGGGAGTGATAGTGAGTGAGACGCGTCAGTTACGTATCGAGAGTCCAAAACTCGCAAGGGACTGAGGCAGTGATTGAATGTCACGCGCGGACGAGGAGCGTTTTGGACCCACAAAAACCACCTGAACTGACAGTTTTGCTGATGACAAAAACTTTAACGGCTAATTTGCCGCGTTTTTCTTATGAATTTGAAAAACTGAATTAAAGCAAAGGGAGAATAAGAACAAAACCCATATAAGCATTCATGCTAAAAACAGACCGACAAGGGGTTGGATCAAGTGGTAAGCGGTTTGTTCCAGCTCAAGCAGGTCTCAGGTTCGAGACCTTGCGTATGCAGCTGCCTATGTTGGGTAACTCACCCACCATAACCAGATGCGCGACGCGGGTTGGATCCGGATTAGTCAGGGCAAAGCCCTGGATACCGGACGGGATACCAAAAAAATTCATGCTAAAAACAGTACCCCATCAATATTTGGTAGCAAAGTGTTGGACTCTTGGTTATGGTAGTTAGGGTTCAATTCCTAGCAGGCCTCAAATACCAAAACCAAAAAAAAATCATACTAAAAACATTAATTATATTAAGAATTGATTATAAAAATATCATTTTCTTTTGATTGATTCAGTGAATGCTTGAATTACAAGTGCCAAGAAGAGTGATGTTCATGCAGTTCCTTGATCCTTTCTCTCATAAACTGAAACAAAAATACACACAATTCCCATGTTTTTCCACTTCACAATTCCCTTGCCATCCTAACCAAAAAACAGAACAAAAGACTTAAGTTTCAATTTTGAATGCCCCTGACAAAGATTCCTTTCCAGATGGATATTTAAGGAATTTAGGAAATGAGATTAGAGAGCAGCCGAGCAAACCTACAAACGCCTGTTGCATAAACACATTATTTGGTTGAAGAAGATTAATGTACATTTCCTTTCTCTCCAAACAACAATCTCCATCATTCCCAAATACCAAAAGAATTGGCAATTGGAAGTCTAAAAAGTTAGCACATCAGAAATATGCAAGCTACAAAAATGCAGAGGGGATCTAAATGACTCTGCTCTGTCTTCTTGACAGCCATGCCAAGAGGCTCTGATGCTACTCATATTCAATCTTCATGTTTGAGTTTGATGTTAAATTAGGATTAATCATGTCTGAACTACAAAAAGGAACAATCCAAATTGCCAATTAAGTATGGACTATATACATACCTCATTGAAAGCTAGCATTGCAAAAGATTCAAGAACAAACTACCTAAGACATTTCTCACATACACTGATACATACTATTATGTTTCATTCGAAGACAAATTTTGCTTCGGTGTTATGCTAGTTAAAACTGCAGGTTTAATTATCAAAGGCTACATCTACTTACTCATCATCATCATCATCAAAATCTTCCTCCTCTTCTTCATCCAATTCGCTTTCTTCTTCTAATTCCGCATCATCATCACCCACAATAAAGCCTCCAAGTGTTTCATCATCTTCATCTAAATCGTCTTCTCCCCGTGCAGCAGCAGTTTTCTTTAGCACAGAGCTTCTATTTTTCCCTCCACCCTTCTTTGATTTGTCACGGTCGTTTGATCTGGTGGAATAAGCTGCTTGCTGGACCTTTCTTCCTTTCGTGACAACCTCCTTTTCTTCCTCACTCTCACCGGTCCAATCATCATCCTCATTGTCTCCTTTCCTTCTCTTTTTCCCCTTACCTACCCTCCTCCTTTCCTCAACCGTTTCATCATCCTCACTATAGTTTCCTTTCCCAGATTCCTCAAGAAACCAGTCCCAATTTGTTACTTTATGAATCCTTTGATTAGGGTATTGATCAAACTCATGCCCGATTACAAGAAAACCAAATTCTGCAATTAACAATTTATCAGCTAACTATAAAATAGAAACTTGCCATATACGAACAAAGCAATAACTTATAATAGTTAGATAAGAGATACTAGTAATTAGTTTTCCACTTTTCTTGGGTTTTCTTTTCTCAGTAACCAAACACAGACTAAATTAAACAAAATCTAACAAAGAAGAAGCAATTTTTTACCTTTAACAGGATCAATATCTTCTATATCAACACTCTCTGCTCCACTTTCACTTCCTATTTCCCTTTCTTCTGCTTCTTCTTTTCCATTTTCTTCAGTCTTCTTCACAGCAAACCAAACAGGGATTTGAGCTGAAACGCAGAACCAATACCCATCTGCCAGCTCACCTTTCTCGGACTTTTTGAAAACCTTAACCTCCCCATTTGTTTCGCTCCGTACCCAAACCGGATTCTTGCCTGTAACTTCGAATGAAACCCTAGGCTCCTTCTGGGTCTCGCCATTTTGGACTACCGGAGCTCCGAGCTGGAGTAGAACATGATGGCGAGACACGGTCCGGTCGCTGGTGTCGAACCCTGAGCCTCTTCCGAATACGGTTCTTGAACCAGATTTTAGCGCCAATGTTGAACCGTCTGCTCCTTCGATTTCCATTACCCCTTTCCTTCCTTTGCTTGAAGAACAACGCGGTTCGGTGAAATTTCAAATCAGCCGTTTTTATTTCTTTTTAATTGCGATCTAGGTGCTCCGCGCCGCCCGAAATACGATGTCGTTTAGCTCTCTTCACAGTTAATACTAAATAAATACTACTCCATAAATTACCTCTAAATAGTAGTACTTATACCCAATTGTTTTTGTTGTATGATGGGTGATTTTAGTGAATAACTAGTAGTATATGGAATTTATATAGTGGCCATTGAACATCTGATAAGTTTTAATTGGATTTAAAGTTATTTATATTCATTTATGAAGATTACTTAGTTTTGTATCACTAAAGATTTAATTAACAAGCTGTCGAACTTGTTGCTCGTGCCAATCTCTTCTTGATGTTTTGTTTTGTACTAGATACCAACATTTGTTCGGTTTGCTCCTGCCTGCCCTCTAGTAAGAGAAAGAGGTGTGTACTTGATGATTAAGTCACAACTATAGACATGCTCACAACTCACAAGCATTCTTTCCCATCGACCTTGAGTCCAAATTGAGAGTGTAGAGTATAGTATTCTTGAATATTGGCATATGATTCTCAACTATCAAATGTCTCAAGTTATTTAGATTGCACTTGCCTATAACTTACAAGGTACAATTGCCTATGGTGAACCTTGATATAAGTCTAATATAGTTTCCTATATTTTGAACCCCCCAAAAAGCACATTTGAAAATGTCTCATATCTTCAAGTATGAGCAGTTGGTCTAGTGATCAAGTTTTATAATCATCCAATTATGATAATTGCTTTTTTTTTTTCTTTTAATCCCATCCGGTATCTAGGGCTTTGTCCTGACTAATCCGAATTCAACCCGCATCGATTAAAAGCAATCCATTTCATTTTTGGATCCAACCCAACCCAACCAAACCCAATCCATGTTAACATGAGTCGGATTTGGTTAATCCGCGGATTGGAAAATAATTTTTACCTTTTTTTTTCCCTCTTACAATACAATTGAGAAAATAACAACATCAAACAATCTAGGTTACAAAAACATTTATTTCATCATAATATAGCCACCTTAGTTAAATGTGGTAGAAAAAAATTGTCAGGTCTTTGATGATTAAGAATTGGATTGTAACTTAAAATCTTGAATTGAATAAATTACTAGGATAGGATCCTTAAAAGAACAATTAACCAACAAATTTGAAATTTCTAAAATGAGATTTTCATGGGCTGGCCAAGGCCCATACTACCTCTTGGATTCGGCCCTCGAGGACTTTATCTTGATTCTGGTCGGACCATTTGTTTGGGGGTTTTATACTGACTTAACAGTAGTAAATAAGTTCTCACTGCTCCTTCGATCAAAATGAGTCCATAAAGACCGGTCTCCCTCACCGTGACACGGATACACGACTGAACGCAGTGCCAAACCCAATAACAAAACAGCAGAGGCGGGAAACTTTTTATTTTTTAGAGAAAAATTGAAGGAAAATAAAAAGAATCAGAGAGTCAGAGAAGTGAAAATGGGAAAGAAAATGAAGATGGAGGAGGGAGGGAGATCGGTGGATGATAGATACACTCAATGGAAGTCTCTGATACCTGTTCTCTACGATTGGCTCGCTAATCATAACCTGGTTTGGCCTTCTCTCTCTTGCCGGTTCGTACTCTCTATCTCTCTCTCTAGGGCTTCTGTTTCAAGAATTTTCGTTAATGTGTTTGGTTGTCAAGAAAGTGTCCGCCGTAGGAAAGAGTTAGGAGGAGAAATCAGCTGGTTGTCCTTGCAATGAATCGAATGTTTGCCGTTATTTTTGGTTTTATTTTATATTCCTGTTTTGATATTTTGGCGCATTTACTTCCTCTTCATCAAATTTTTACGTGCAATGGAAAAATGGTGATTCTAGAGTTTCAATTCAACCATGAACCATCAACCTGGAAAAGGAATTCCAAGTTCCAACTTATATATGTTTTGTGATGGTAGGTGGGGCCCGCGATTGGAGCAAGCTACTTACAAGAATCGCCAGCGTCTTTACCTTTCAGAACAGGCAAGTCACTAATACCTTGAACTCATTCCTAAACGGATAGAAAATTTTATTGTCCTTTTCAATTGGTAAAGCTGTAGAAATAAATAATTGAGCATTTTGTTTTTGGCGATTATTTTATGTGTTTAGAAGTGTGAACTTATGGTAGAGTGTTTTCTTCTGGTTTGAGCGTATTCATTCTTTTTATTGATCTTCTTGGTTGCTCAATTTTTATCTGTTCCTGTTTTCCAGACTGATTCAAGTGTTCCAAACACACTTGTAATAGCGAATTGTGAGATTGTTAAACCTAGGATTGCAGCTGCAGAGCACATTTCCGAGGTGATGTGATTTATAATATTATTTCCTTCTTTTTTCCTGTTGAACTCCTATGATTCCTCTCGT
Source organism: Corchorus capsularis (assembly GCA_001974805.1). Lineage (NCBI taxonomy): Eukaryota > Viridiplantae > Streptophyta > Magnoliopsida > Malvales > Malvaceae > Corchorus > Corchorus capsularis. The sequence goes on along the minus strand of AWWV01011763.1, from coordinate 40,206 downwards.
TGAAACTTGTAACTTATTGGAATTGCTATGGTACTGTTTGCTTGATTGATTGCAGTTCAATGAAGTAGCACGCTCCCCTTTTGTGAAGAAGCATAAAACTATTATACACCCTGGCGAGGTATCTGTGACCCCCTTGTTTATAATCTGATTAGGTGTTCTGTTAATTTGGTGATCTGATATAAACAAAGTTTTGAATTGAGGAGCTGTCTACATGCTGTAATGTTTAATACTGGAATGAAGAAAGATCGAGAAGTATATTTCTTTCTGAATTTGGCAGGGCTCGTGCAAAGAACTTATTATGATATAACTTGTACTTGAAACATAAGAGAAGCTTATTTATTCACTAAACTTATATCAAACCTTTCTTTATCAGTCAGTAATTGACAAGAGTTTTCTGTAACTCTATTAGAACTTTCAATAATCCCTTGGGGTCATTTAGCATGATATGATTACCATCTTGCAGGTTAACAGAATCAGAGAACTCCCACAAAACAGTAAGATAGTGGCGACACACACTGATAGTCCTGATGTAAGCAGCTATCACTTTCGTAGTCCTTTTAGATAAAGGAATTTAAGGATATAAGGATTTCAAACCTACGTTTTTGTTGTGTTGGGAATTTGTGTCATTGATGCTTAATTTGGACTGAGTACTTTGAACTTTTGAAATAGGTCCTTATTTGGGATGTAGAGGCCCAACCTAATCGTCAGCCTGTGTTGGGAGCTGCATTTTCTCGTCCAGATCTGGTGGGTGCTGAAAGGGAATTAAGTTTGTTTTATTTGTGTCAATGCCTTATCTTTCTTCTAATTTTTCATTTGAAAATTTCAAAGTGCATCTAATTTCTTATGCTTAACAATCTGCATGTTAAGTTATCCTAAAAGCTAAAACAAATATGCATATTCAAAATTACTTTAAATGCTCAGTTGTTCAATATTTAGCTTTTTATGGATCTTCTGGAAATTAAGATTGCAGCTTCTTGTAGATGGAAATTTCATATTACCTGTGGTCTTGCCATCAGGTTGTTTTAAATTTAGAATCTACCACTTGCAGATATTGAGAGGACATCAAGAGAATGCTGAGTTTGCTCTTGCTATGTGCCCAAAGGAACCTTTTGTGCTATCTGGAGGTTGGAATCATTTTGTTACTTTCAAGGACTTTAAAGATCTCTGTATAAATTAATTCTTGACTGGGCAATGGATAATAAATATCGCAGTCATATGCATGTTTTTCTGCATATTGATGACTATGCTCAAGCATTACAGGGTGATATAGTAGTCATATTTTCAGATGTTTATTCTTCTTACAGTATTTTCAGAATAGGAAATTGTTAGAAGTGCAACTGCAGTGAAACATTATAGAGTATTTCTTTTAATTTACAATATGTTTGTTAGAACTTAGAAGCCATTTATTCTCTTTAGCTTTAGATGGCTATTGGGATGAGACAGCTTATGGTCTTAAACCAAGGCTTGGTCTTGTGGTAATTGTGGTGATATTACTGGGTCTGTGGAAACCTGATATGTCTTTGAAGTGTAGTTTTTGGTATGTTGCAATTGTGACAATCCAGGGCTCAATTCTTAATATGGCTTGGTTTGTCAAAGGGGAAGGGCACTAATGTCATGAAGAATTGTTTTATCTTCCTTCCAAAGTGGATGGTCAGTCAGTCAATCCTTTTTTTTTTAATTGATTTGTATGAGTTTTCCAAAATTACCCGAGGCAAGTAGAGCATAGCATGCACCATGTATCATCCACAATAGAGTCAGCCAATCCCAATTATCTGGAGAAACTGGAAAAAGTTGTCACTCTACATATATACTTTAATGCATGCCTGCATGCGGTACTCATTCTGGAAAATTCAATGAAATACACAATTTTTATATGCTGGAAACTTATCCAATTATTTTCCTCTTATTTGATCCTTCTAACCAAGGAGATTTTACTGGCAGGCAAGGATAAGTCTGTGGTTTTGTGGAGCATTCATGATCACATCTCTACTCTAGCCTTGGAGCCGGGTGCCACAATGTCTCCAGGATCTTCTTTAACAAGTACTAAATCTAAGGGTGGTAGGAATAATGAAAAACCTATTGATGGCCCTGTCATTGGACCACGAGGTATCTACAAGGGGCATGATGATACTGTTGAAGATGTACAGTTCTGCCCATCAAGGTGATTGGCTTGATTATTGTGATGGTTTATGTGATTGTTTCTGCGGGGTTTAAATGACAGAGTTGCCGATGCTAGACGTGTCATTGTGTTTAATATTACTTTCAGTTTGTTCAATGTCACCCATATATTGTTCTTGGGTCCTTTTAGCTACAAAAAAGAACAGGGGTGTTCCTTATCTGATTTATTTGCATTTTTTGTACCTTGTGTTTAGTTCTCAGGAATTCTGCAGTGTAGGTGATGATTCTTGTCTTATATTATGGGATGCAAGAGCTGGGTCCTCTCCAGCTGTAAAGGTTTGACTTCTTCTAACTATGCCAATGTTGGTTTCATATACTTCTCATATAAACCTACATGCAATAGTAGTTAAAGTGCAGGTATGGTTGAGGAAACAATATATTGAATCACCTACTTGTCTACCCTAGTTATTAGGATGGTAAGGAGCAATAGCTCAGAGTTTATCTGCCATTGATGAGAAAACCTATAGTGGATATAAGAGACTTGTGATCTGTTATAGCCTTGATAAACATGCCATTCTTTATTATGCGTAAAAGTTAAATTCTCAGTGGCTATAACTTAAAATACTTTCCTGGACAAAAAGCCTCCTTGAGTGTTATCATGGTATTGACTACTGCTTTATCAAATATATGTTGGTAACATTGAAGGGATGATATTATTTGAAGGCTGCCACAAAGGCCTTGTTAGACATGCATGTGGTAGAAATTGCATTTTACATGCCTGATAAGGTAGCATTTTGTAAAATTTTAATATTGCAGTATTGGGAGAAGTAAATGTATGTGGCACATAATGCGCACATGCTATGCTATGTATTTGAATAATTCTTTATCTTCTCTTCAAAGTAGTTCTTAGATGTCCATTTTATGGCACTGGCTTTTTTTTTTCCCTTAATTGCTATACTATGCTCTTCTCCTGGCATTGACCTCAGTCTTAAAACTGCCATCACAGTTTATAATTTCCTTTTTCTTCCTACCTAATTGTTTATGTTTCTCTTTTGGGCATATGGGCAGGTTGAGAAAGCTCATAATGCTGATATTCATTGTCTTGATTGGAATCCTCATGATGCAAATTTCATTCTGACAGGGTATATATTTCTGTTAGACATTGCATATATTCTGTATATTGGGTTGCCATGTGGGATGTTTTGGTGCCTTTTTAACATTTACATCCTGCATCTTTTAGGACTGTTATCTCTAGATATGCTAATTGTCTTTAGTTCAATCTGCGTTTACCAGGTCTGCTGATAACACTGTTCACATGTTTGACCGTCGAAACCTCACTTCTGGTGGAGTTGGATCACCTGTTCATAAATTTGAGGGTCATAGTGCTGCTGTCCTTTGTGTACAGGTTCCCACAAAGCGTTCTAGCATCTCCGATATTTTTGTTATGTATGAGTAAAAGGAAACGCTTATAGGTGTTCATGTTATTGACAACAGTATTCTTGTCTTTGCAGTGGTCCCCAGACAAGTCATCAGTATTTGGAAGTTCTGCTGAGGATGGTTTTTTAAACATCTGGGATTATGAGAAGGTCTGAAGCTATACACTTCTACCTGACAACTGTGCTCAACCTCTCTCTTTTCTTTCTTTTAATAGAAAATAGTACACAGTTAGCAATTAGATACTGATAATCAAGAAACTAGTTGGAGAATATATTAGCTACTACGTGTATGACAAAGTTGTTTTCAGATTGGGAAAAAGCAAGATACTGTTGGATACAAGGCAGCAAATGCTCCTCCTGGCTTATTCTTTCGGCATGCTGGGCATAGGTATGGATATCAAAGAATTGATATCTGGTATTCCTGATATTTCTAATTTATCTATGTTGATATATGCCAAGAAGGACAATCTTTTAACAGTGAACTTTATATCGACTTTAACTTTTCAAAAGAGCATTTAAACTTTGGGTAATTGAGCTCTATATATGTGTTCAGGGACAAGGTTGTTGACTTTCACTGGAATACATCTGATCCATGGACAATTGCCAGTGTGTCAGATGATTGTGGAAGCACTGGTGGTGGTGGTACTCTACAGGTAATCAAAACTTAAATCGAGTTGACGTTTACAAGTTGCCTTTTGCTAATAATATTATTGAGCCTCTAGGTTTGGTCCTCAATCTTTTATTACTTTGTTCATTGTTTACTCTTTCTACTGATACATATGATAAGGTATATTAACATAATATAAAAGCTGGAGCTCAAAAGTAAATTTACAGTTAACATTGATTTTGTGAAAGCTTATGCTGTATGAGTATATTATTAAAAAGGTATGAATTAGAGAAAGTCCTAGTCGTAGATAGACTCGTGTAGTATTATAGGACCATTGTACAGATATGATGCTACCCACCTAAAGAACACGAAAATCTTAGTGCATACAAACTTGATTGAAAGAAGTGATGTTTCTGGTGCAGATATGGAGGATGATTGATCTGATATATCGTCCCGCAGAGGAGGTCCTAGCTGAGCTGGACAAGTTTAAATCTCAAAATATGGCATGTGAAAGAAGCTAGTAAAGCTTATATTGTATCCTTTATAGTCCTAAATATAAATTGTTAAAACTTGATCTGTTCTTTTGAGAACCATCTTTTCTTATGTAGGGAGAGAACATATGAAGTACGGATGGTGACCCTTAACGTTTAGGTGGTTGATTGATCCTTGGTAGGTCCTCGTAAACCTTTGCTTGTCAATCAATTTACGTTCCTTTTGTATTAATGATAATGTTAATGATTTCTGATGGAACTCGTCAAGGTTTTTCTTTTGCTTATAGTTCTTTTATATTCCTGATGTTTCATGTGTTCGAATTCAAGGATTGAACCTTACAAACTGAAAATAAGAGTCCTACACTCTTTCAATAGAAGGGTTACTCGAGGAATTGTTGAACCATGGTTGGCTCATGGCTGGGGGTGCTGGGCTTACCCTTTGCTAAAAAGTAAAAAGGAAAATAATGTAAAAATAATAAAATATACGTGGGCCAGTGTTAGATTCAACTCCTGTTGTCCATTTGGTAGTTAATTGTTGCTGGGTTTTGAAGAAATTTCAAGTGCTCCCAAGTCCTAACTCTAGAAATTGATCATTAAAAGCCTCAGAGGCTAAGAACGTGTCCGATTTTGATTGGTTGTTTACTTATCAATTCCAAATAAACTAAACCTTATTAGTATGAATTTGGAAACCATTTGCCCACAGCTATTAGAGAAGGTCGGTCAGCCCATGAAGGTAAAGTCATGGGACTTCCGAACAAATTTACAGCATTCCTGCCAAAAAGAATCTGAAAATATGAGTAATATGTTATTAACGAGTGTTAGCACAAATTTTATAAAGTTTTTTTTCGAAGAAAAAAAAGGAAAAAAGTTTTTATTTAAATAAAATAAAATATGGAAATTTATACTTGTTTTCGAGATTTTTAATTAATTAATACATTAATTATGTGTTTGTAATAAAATATTTTTTTTGGAAACATTGCGATAAAATAAGGGGTTGCTAAAATATGTATTTAGCAATTCAGTAAAATAATTGCATATTAAAGAGTTTGCATATCTTTGTACAATTAAAGCAAGAAGTCTTAATCATAGTAATTTTAGTTTGGAAAAAAGAAAATGAAAGGGATGAAAGAATTGATTGACTAATTGAAAATTTGTCGTTTCTTTCTAGTGAGGGTTAAAACTCGGAACTAGTAAAAGTGTAAAACTTAAAAAAGGAGAAAAAAAAAGGAAATATAATAATTGGTAGAAAGAAGCTTTCTGTAGTTTTAGGCTTTTAGCAAGTAGAATACTGTTCTTGCTTGCCATACCATTTCCCGAAGGCTTATATTATCCATCAGCTCTTCAACTTCTCCCTTTCTCTTTCTGCTGTTGCTGTGACCAAGGAAGAAGAAGAAGGAAAAAAAAAAAATGGGTACGAAGAGGAAAACTTTCTTCTTCGCTTTTCTGCTGCTGCTATCAACGGCTCAATCCTTCTATCTCCCTGGTGTCGCCCCTCGCGATTTTCAAAGGGTACTCTTTACCTCGCTCTCTCTCTTCTCTCTGGGTTTATGTTTGCTCGTCTTTTCTTTAATGTTCTCTGTTGATTTGTGGGTGAGTTTGGGTTTTCTTGATAGAGATAAGAGTTGGATCTAGGGTTTTTAAGGTTTGATCTGAATACTTGGTGCTTCATTTCTATTAGATCTGCAATTCTGTTCTTCCGAGTCTTCGGTTTTGATGTTTCTTGTTCTCTGTGGATTTGATTTTTTGTTCTACTGGTAACTGCCTTGATTGTGTTGGATTTCGATTCTGAAATGGTGTACTATCTATAGTGTAAGCTGCAGAGACCGTAATCAGTTTAGTATGACTGACATTTTCTAAAGAATAAAGTGAAATTGAAGAGAAATTCAATGTATATGTTAACCCAGTTTGCTGTTTGTGAATCTTAATGCTGGGGAATTATGTATTGTTTAACAAATGATGGATTATTTAAATTACAAGTTAGATTGCCTGCTTATAATGGGTTTTGGCTAGAGATTTAGCTACTGTATCATGTGGTAAATAATGCAAGTGTTGAGAGAAAAGTATAAATGTGAATGAGATCTACTTCCTTCTGTTAATTATGAATTTGAATAAACTTACAAATATGGGCCCTATTTTACTTTCCTGCAAGAATTTTCTATTTTAATCATTATGCCAGCCTAGTCTTCATCTTTTACTTGCACAGATTTATGATGCCCGAATAAGCACCATGTCTCACCTGATTGAATAACGTGAATAGCAACAACACATATATGCAGATGCTTGAAGTGATCTAGTTTTTGACTCAGAGTAACTCACTGGTGCATTGTTTTTTAAGTATGGTCTATACCTTAGCACTTTGATCTTAGGGTTGCATTTGGTGTGAGGTGAGGAGAGGAGGTGTATTGATCCCAGTTAAAATTATGATGCTCATTGATCGCCGATATGTAGATATAAAAGCTAATTTCTTCGTTGTCAAGATCTTATTATTTCTATTCTCAATGTCATCTGAAATTAGGATGCACAGATGTTAAAAGTGATGTGTTGCTTGGTCTATTTGTTCATACAATTTAAAGTTATAAATCTGTCAATGTTGATTTACATTGCACTAATGGACTTGCATTCTCCTCAAGGTTAATTACTTTGCTTGAAACTTTATTTCCCTTCTCAAGTTTTGGGAGCATGTGGTCTTTAGAGGAATTAATTAGTCCAATTCTGAAATTTTTGTAGATATTATTTTTTTTTTCGGTTCTTATGTCTTTTATTGCTATTTAATTCTCCTTTTTCTGATTCTGAACAGGGTGACCCCCTTTATGTAAAAGTCAACAAATTGTCATCTACGAAAACCCAACTTCCATATGACTATTATTACTTAAACTACTGCAAGCCATCCAAGATTTTGAACAATGCTGAAAATTTGGGGGAGGTTCTACGTGGTGACCGCATAGAGAATTCTGTCTACACTGTGAGTATCTATTATCTTTCTTGGTATTAGTGATTTTCAGTTGGTAACAAGTGGAAAGTGTCATAGGCATCTGCAAATCTTATTTTGTTGTTCATGTTTCTTTCTCCAGTTTGAAATGAGAGAGGATCAGCCTTGCAAAGTAGTCTGTCGAAAAAAACTTGATGCTGAGTCTGCAAAGAATTTCAAGGAAAAAATTGATGATGAATATCGAGTTAATATGTAAGTAGCAAATATATGGCTATTAATCCCGTTTCCTTTCTCTTTTCTTTACAAGGATGCGTATATGGTTTTACCTTGATTTCCTTTCCTGCCACTCTCCCCTCTCTTCTTTTGCTGCTCATAGAATTTTTGGTACTTATTTATATTGAATCATCTGGAGTTCATGCACAGGATTCTTGACAACCTTCCAGTCGCTGTTCTTAGACAACGGAGAGATGGAAGCCAGTCAACGACATATGAACATGGTTTCCGTGTTGGGTTCAAAGGGAACTATGCTGGGGTATGCTCTGGGAAGCTTGTAAATTTTTGCATTTATATGTTGCTTATCTTACTTAATTATATACATGCCTTTGCAGAGCAAGGAGGAGAAGTATTTTATCAACAACCACTTGAGCTTCAGGGTCATGTTTCACAGGGACACTGAGACTGATGCTGCTCGAATTGTTGGATTTGAGGTTACTCCTAACAGGTTTTCTACCAATTTCCTGACTCTTTTTTCTGGTCGTGTTTTGACATTCAGTTGAAATGTGTTCTGTATTGGATTTATGAAGTAGCCATTAAGCATTGTAACCGCAAAGGAAAAAAGGGGGTTGGGGGCGTTGCATTAGGGCTCACTTCTGTGGCATGTTTAGTACTCAATTTTGCTGCCTGAAATTTTTAATTTGAATATCTAAATGGTATATATTTATCAAGGTTTAATAAAAATGCTTGACAGATGCCAAACTTATATGAAATTTATGTTCATTATGCAGCATAAATGGTTATAGGAATAGGGTCATTTCATGTTGGTTATTAAATTATTGGCTTGCTATTGTCACTATTGTTCACATTTGTGGTCTTTATAAAATTTATGTTATAGGAATAGGGTCATTTTCTGTTGGTTATTAAATTATTGGCTTGCTATTGTCACTATTGTTCACATTTGTGGTCTTTATAAAACAGCATTAATCATGAATACAAGGAATGGGATGAGAAGAATCCTCAGGTAACAACATGCAATAAGGACACCAAAAATCTAATCCAAGGTAGCACTGTTCCTCAAGAAGTTGATGTCGACAAGGAGGTTGTGTTCACATATGATGTAACTTTCAAGGTACTTTGCCTTCTCTTCTCTTCTCTCCTCTTTCTTGTTTTTGTACTTTCTACTGTATATCCTATTACATAGGTTGTGTTTTTTGCAGGAGAGTGATATCAAATGGGCTTCTCGCTGGGACACATACCTTCTCATGAATGATGATCAGATTCACTGGTTTTCTATCATAAACTCACTGATGATTGTTCTCTTCCTATCTGGCATGGTAGCAATGATTATGATGAGAACATTGTACAAAGATATTGCAAACTATAATCAATTGGAAACTCAAGATGAGGCTCAGGAAGAAACAGGATGGAAACTTGTCCATGGGGATGTCTTTAGGGCTCCAATCAATTATAATTTACTCTGTGTTTATGTTGGCACAGGTGTCCAGATCTTTGCAATGACACTTGTGACAATGATATTTGCAATGTTGGGCTTCTTATCTCCTTCCAATCGTGGAGGTCTTATGACTGCTATGGTTCTCTTGTGGGTTTTCATGGGACTCTTTGCTGGTTACTCTTCAGCACGTCTATACAAAATGTTCAAGGGCACAGAGTGGAAGAGAAACACTTTGAAAACTGCATTTATGTTTCCGGGTATCCTCTTCGCTGTCTTCTTTGTGCTGAATGCACTAATTTGGGGAGAGCAATCTTCTGGTGCAGTACCGTTTGGGACAATGTTCGCACTTGTTTGCTTATGGTTTGGTATATCAGTTCCCTTGGTCTTTGTTGGCAGTTACTTGGGATTCAAAAAGCCAGCCATTGAAGACCCAGTTAAGACCAACAAAATTCCCCGGCAGATACCAGAGCAGGCATGGTATATGAAGCCAGTCTTCTCTATACTCATTGGAGGCATTCTTCCATTTGGGGCTGTTTTTATTGAGCTGTTCTTCATCTTGACATCAATATGGCTGAACCAGTTCTATTACATCTTCGGCTTCCTTTTCATAGTGTTCGTTATTCTAATAATCACTTGCGCTGAGATAACAATTGTGCTGTGCTACTTCCAGTTGTGCAGTGAAGACTATCACTGGTGGTGGAGATCTTACTTGACTGCTGGGTCCTCCGCTCTTTACCTCTTCCTGTACTCAGTTTTCTACTTCTTTACCAAGTTGGAGATCACAAAGCTGGTTTCAGGCATTCTTTACTTTGGATACATGTGCATTGTTTCGTATGCCTTCTTCGTCCTGACAGGGACAATTGGCTTTTATGCTTGCTTCTGGTTTGTTAGGAAGATCTACTCCTCTGTGAAAATTGACTGAGATGAGAATGTAGAAACAAACGGATGCAGTTTACAGGCTGGAAGAGAGAAGAGAGAGAATCATGTCATGGGCTTTTTCGGCTCTACCTTTTTTGGAATGAAGATATGCTATGGAAAAATTTTAATTCCCTGTTGTCTCTACAATCACTTTCTATTATGCTCATTGTAGGTAGGCTTGGCCTGTTATTTTGTCTTACACTGTTAAAAAAAGTTATGTACTGTTGTACTCTTTTAAGTAGTTTCTGCAAGCAGTAAAATTTGTGATCTAGTCTTTAGATATTTTGATACTTAGAGATATTCACTGTCAACACAACAATGAGTAACTTGTGAATTCTTGAAAAATGCTTCTTTTTATAATTGGCTTGACCCTTGACTATACTTCAAATTCTTTATTCTTGTTTGATGATTACATTGCTCTCACAGCTTTTGAGGATCCAGTAAAAAACTGTGAAAACTGGAAAGTACTGGCATATGCAGTTCTAAGTTGATGGGTATTTGACATGTATATAATTAGGCTGAGTCATTTATGCAATTATTTATGGCAAATATATATATAGTTAGGCTGAGTCGAGTCTTGAAAAAGATTTAGCTTTCAATGCTTCAATAACTGCTGAAGAATCCGCATCACCAAGCCCATATGACTTGGCAACCTTAAAAAGCTCATTTGCTGCAGCTGCAACTGGAGTGGACTGCGAAACTGATTCTGCTAATGCCAAAGCAAGTCTAATGTCCTGTGTCAGTGTCACCATTACCTTTTATTAGTAGATGGATAGACAAAAGGCATACATATATGCTTTATGAGATTTCGTTTTCTGACTAATTTACAAACCTTTTGTTGATGCTTTAAGGGAGCTTCTGTGGGATAGAGGGATTTAACCATTAATGGGCCTTTGTGTGAGTACATCGGTGCACTAATGGCACTCTGAGAAAGCACCTGCAATACCCAAAAAAAAAAATGAAAAATAAGGGGAAAACAATGATAAGATTCAATTATCAATCAATTCCATGCATTTGGAGTTCTTCCTTTTAAAAAAAAAAAAAACCTTGCTAAGGAGTTTTTAATTACCTCGATTAGCCCATTCGGGTCAAGTCCTACTTTCTTGCTAAGGAGTATTCCTTCAGAAAATGATGCCATCATACTACAAAGTTACAATAAAAGATATACTACATGTTATCATACTGGTTGTTACATTATCCAAAAGAATGGAGTTTATTAAGGTAAAAGAAGTAAACAGAACCTTCCCCTGATCATGTTAACAAGAAGTTTCATAGCGGCTCCATTTCCAACCTCCCCAAAGTAAAATCTTGACTGGGGAAAGGAACACAAAAATTACAAGTTACTTTGCAATGGGTAATTTAATTGAATTTAAAAGTTGATAGATTTTGTATGTTTGTGGAACAGAGAAGAGAAAAACCTTCCCCATGATGTCCAAAAGTGGAGCAACTGAATCATATAAAAGCTATTGCCTCAGTAAATGATTTAAAAAGCTATTAATTGGAAGAATGAACTAACATTCATTACCTGCTTTGAGAAATATCAGTTGTGCATCTTCTGCCGGCTTCTTGGAGCCTGAAACTGGAGCCTGTACAAGGACAATTGAAACTTAAAACAAACTCAAATTGGTAACCTATTTGTATTTGGCATGAGTTAAAAATGATTTTAGAAATATTGAAGCCTGATTTGTAACTTCACCTCTAGAAATAATGCACCAGTTGCTTTGATATGTTCATTGATCAATTTAGAAGTTGCACCATCAACTGTTGAAATGTCGACATAGCTGTCAATGCCACTTGATCAGTCAAGTGATTAAGGAAGTAGACCGCAATGTTATATTTACTAAATCACCTTTTACCATTTAATATACTTGGACAAAATTGATCCTTCAAATTTGTCACACTAACTACAAATAGAAAAAAACTTTCAATTTAGACTATGCCAGAAATTTTACCCTTTTCCTGGACCCATTCCACTTGCAACTCCATTCTTTCCACATGCAACATCAATCTTGTAGAAAGCAACCAGCATGCCGCCAGATTTTAATAATAGTCCACACATAACAAAAATAACAATCAAAATTAAAATACATTTTGCCCATGAACTTGTCTAAAGGGCCAAATTAACCATTGAGCTATCATATTATTTACTAATTGCACCTTGAACTTGTAAAAAATGGGCAAATTAACCATTTTTGGATGGAAATTGATATGACTTCGAATAAAATTTAACGAGGCCGGCTTCTATCCAAAAAGGGCTAATTTGTTCACAATTCTGTTCAAATTTTGGCGTGCGATTGGCAAATTTGGAAGTTTAGGGCTAATTTATCCCTTTTTTTCACAAATTCAGGGACCAAAATATCTACTAAGCCTAAAAGAAACATACGCACCGCACTTTCAGGGTCGGCAACCATGGCAAATGTGACATCACAGTTTGCAGCAACTTCCTTAGGGGAAGATTGATAACTGCACAAACAAAATACAAGAAAATAACAACAAACCTCTTACTAATGATTTTGGGGATAAAGCGGGATTCTTGAAGGACTCTAGACGAAAACACCAATAATGCTAGCTTCGCAAATGAAGTTCAAAGGTTGCAAGATTCAAAACTTAAAGAAGAATTCAATAACAACAAGGCTTGTTAGTCATTTTGCCTCATGAACACTAATTTAGGACAAAGTACCCCTAAGCAAATTTTGTGACACATCATCCTCCCTTCGACATGGTAGGTCACATATATAGCAGGTCTGTTAGCCATGCAAAAAGAAGTTAACAAGCGTTAGTCACGTGCGATCATATGGCATGTCTTTTAACCACGCAAACTGAAGTTGACAGATGTTAGTCACATGACTTACTTTTGACTTTTGGGAGGGGTTGGCATGTCACAAATCCTAGGAATTCATGGATACTTTGTCCTAAATTATAATTTAGGGGGCAAAATGTCCACATTTAAAGAGTTCAAGGGTAAAAGGCTATTAAGCCATAACAACAAGATAGTGTCATGGGAACTAATTTCGCCCTAGAGATATTGAGATCTCACTTTGCACCAAGGTTTATAAGAGGATCACATTTGCTCTTTGTCCTGTTCCATACTGTCACATCACATCTGCACCATACATGTTAGAGGATTAAGCTCTAAATACATCACTCTTACAGTTGAACTTAAGTTATTGAAATTATAAAGAAATATGTTTTACTAAGATTCATGCTTGATGTCAAGAAAGTAGGAGAATGTGATCAAAAGGAAACAATCCATAGTCAGCTGTTGTGAATGGAAACAACCGTTTTTATGCAACAAATAATTTAAGTTTGATTGCTCTATCTATACAGATTAGGAACAGAAACCAAGTCATACCCAGATTTTATGAGATTTTGTGCCATCAGTGTACCCATAATTCCAAGACCCAGAAAACCAACTTGGCCTGAAAATTTAGCTGTTGCATTCAGCATAATTCTTGAATGAGTTAGATATATAACATAGTGGCATCATATATCTTATGCAAAATTGAAACGCTTCACAAGTTAAAAAAAAAATAATCTTCCTCCGAATTTTGCATCAATATCAAACTTAAGGATCTATCACAAGTAAGTAGTACTCAGAGAAAAGAAATTAAGCACCATATATACAATTTTATCCATGAATTCCAAATTTTTAATGATTCCTCACACTTTTGTCTGGTTGCAAAGACACCAACCAACCAGTTTTTAAATCATTTTTGAATCCTAAGTCAACTTTCTGAAACGATGGAAAGAAAGGAACGAGGACCAATCTAAAAGTTTATGAATAGTATAACAAAACAAGACAAAACATAACCGAATAAGTGTTCATAATATTCCTAAAAAAAAAAAAGAAAAAAGTGTTTATAAAAGAAATCATGCACCTTCGGCCAAAGAGGCATTAGAGGCCAGAAAAGAGAGAGTCTTAAAAGGAAGAGAAAGCATGGGTCTAGAAATATTAGAAGAAATGGGTTTAAACTTAAACTTGTTGAGGATACGAGGACACAAGGTAGAGCAGAATGCCATTGCCATGGCTAGCTCCTAGCTGTTGAAGATAAGAAGTTGCAGGAACAGTTGATTTGTTGGTTGCGTAAACGTAACTACCCAAGTCAAACTCATAAGCTGTCCTTTAACAACCTATATATATATATAGATTGTGTCATGTTCATGTAAGAAGAAGAAGAAGAAGGCATTCACTGTAGTTTAGAAATTATAAAACGGGGTATCTGATCTTCTTCTTCTTCTTGAGCCTTGAGAAATTATAGATTGTGTCATGTTCATGTAAGCAGGAGAAAGTTCTCAAGGCTGAATCACTTTTTTCTCAAGGAGCAGATTGAGCCTTTCCTTGCGCAGAATCTGGGCTTAAAACTTTTCTTCCTTAACCTCAGCCCATTTCACAACAGATTGAATAATTTTGGTGACAGTTTGTTTAACCTAATTAAATCTACCAATCACACCAAAAGTTTGAGCCAATAAATAAGTTAACATCAAAACTCCATAACAAGATCATGTAACTATCAGGAGCAATATAAAAATCTTCCAAGGCAATGCTAATTAACAGCGGGCTGAACATATATAGTGCAACATCATAGCTTTGTCACTTTCAAGGATTGAATAGCTTCCTTTGGAGAATTCCTATATAGAAATATATAAAGTGGGTTATTTATATATCAATGATCTTGCTACAAAGACTTAAAAGAAACATAATATAATAAAATAGGGTATTGAAAGAAGATGCATATACTAAAAACAGCTATGGAAAAATTTTAATTCCTGTTGTCTCTACAATCAATTTCTATTATGGTACTCACTAACTAGTGAATTTTTCAATGCTTATATAATTGCTTGACCCTTGAGTATTCTTCAAATTCTTAATTACCCTTGTTCTTTTTTTTTGATATATATATATAATTTCTTGTATATTCTTGTAAACATTGAAGCCAAACAAGTCATGGAAAAAGAGCCCATCAATGTCAACATCCTATTGTTTTGAAGCAAGTTGTTCTCAAACATGGAAACTTTACAAGGATTTTCAAAACTCCTTGCTGAAACCCAAATTGCTCCTCTGCTTTCCTTAGCAGATATCCCAAATGCTTGATGACCCTAGTATAGTATTATATTGTCTTGGGATGATGAATCTCTTCTCTTCTTTTCCCACACAAAACGGAGACGAAACCTTTCGGGACGACATCAAAAAAGTCTAACAATATTAGGGAAATTTTGAGGCTTCAACACATCCTCAACAAGTGGAAAAAGATGCATGGCAAACGCCCATGTTGATGTCATCTGCAAATAATCAATTTCTTTTAATTAATATTATATATATACAATTAAAAAAAGGAAAATTACTAGTGATCAGAGGGAGGAGTATAGAGAGAGAAACAAAAATATACCATATACTACCTAATATGAGCTTTTAGCTATAGAATAGAATAGAAAAGAAAGTGAGAAACTTACTAGATGCAAATGCAATTAATCAACAACATAAATATTACAAAACTTTTTTTATAACTTTTTTTTTTTTTTGAAAATGGCTGATTTCGGCAGAGAATTGTTTTCCTATATATGGAGCATTTATTGTACCTATAATATATTACTACAATTTAACTTTAACTAAGTACTATAGGAGAGAACAAATTAGTAATTGTAAATGACTAACCTAACCCTGTGAGTAATTGTGAATGACTAACCTAAATCTTTGCAAACAAGGAGAGTCGGTTAGTCATTTTTATTTTAAGAACACAAGTGTTAGGTTAATCATCCATATTAAATTTTGGGAGGTAAAAACTATGTGACGACTAACTTAATTAGGTCTATATATTTGATTAAATTGTCTTTCTCTTCCAATTTGGGATGGATCTGCACCAAAAAAAAAGATGATTCTACTACATAACTTAAATTTATCTTCTCTCATCTTTTTCATTTTTCCTCCATACCATACTATTTCTATACAAATTTATGTTATTAATAGAACAATTTCTTAATTATCTTATTAATCCCTACCGGCCATTTCTTGTATTAAGCATTTTTTTCCTCTTCATCTACTACGTTCTCTTCTTCTTCTTTTTACATGCAGCTAACAAACTTTATTAGAACATCTACAAATTATCAATTAGTATCCTTCCTTTCATATCTCCTAATTAGTTATGTGTATAAATACAATCAACAACAAAAATACTCCAAAAAAACACCAACCTTGCCACGACAGAGTACAAATTAAGCGCAAACAAACACTTGAGAATCCATTCCTAGGCGTTAGTTGAATCCGTCTCAATAGGAAGAGAGTGATCATTTACCCAATTACTGGATGCTGCGAAGATAGTAGTATTTTGATATTTATAAATTATATTATGACTATTTGATGTACAACTTTCCTTGGAGATACTATCCTACTGAATACAAAGAAGCTTTGGGCAGACCTTGATCATTACAAAGGAATGGAATCATGGCATTGGCGGCAATTCGATCAACGAATCATCAACCTTGACTACAGTTTTCTGGATGACTCCTTTCAAGTACCATCCAGCCCCTATTGGCATTACCAAGATGCAGGAGATGTACCATACATCGACTATGACCCGAGGTTCTTTCAAGAATATGGGTATGATGCATTTGAAAAGGACTGCGACCGTTTCTACTTTAAAGATGAACCAGAAGATTACTATAAAATCGGTGAGATCGGCTTCAGGTTACTATCATTTATGGCGTTTACAAGCTGAAATCTAAATATGCGAGGACCTTTTCACTCTTTGAAAAATCATTTTGATCAATGTACTAATGGCTTTGCTAGTGAAAAGATAGTAACGTACATGTCTAAATATCAATATGAAGGAACAGTTTTTAAATGAGCTCTGGATCCCATGAATGACAAATATATATAGTTAGTCTCAGTCTTGAGATTTAGCTTTTAATGCTTCAATAACTGCTGAAAAATCCTCGTCGCTGAGCCCGTATGACTTTGCAACCTTATATAGTTCATTTGCTGCAGCTGCAATTGGAGTGGACTGCGAAACGGATTCTGCTAATCCCAAAGCAAGTCTAAGGTCCTGTGTTGTTACCAATACCTTCTATTAGTATATGAATAGACAAAAGGCATATGCCTATGAGACATTGATTTTCTGGTTAACTTACAAACCTTTTGTTGATGCTTTAAGGGAAATGCTGTGGGATAGAGGGATTTGACCATTGATGGGCCTTTAAGCGAGTACATTGGTGCACTAATAGCGCCCTGAGAAACCACCTGGGACCGATAACCAACATAATGAAAAACAAGGGAGAGAAAAAGATCACATTCAATCATCCAATCAGTTTCATGCATGTGGAGTTTAATTTAGTTAGTGATTACCTCAACTAGCACATTCGGGTCAAGTCCTACTTTCTTGCTGAGGAGTATTCCTTCAGAAAATGATGCCATCATACTACAAGTTGCAATGAAAGAAATACATGTCATCATACTGGCTGTTATATTCACCAAAAGAACGGATTTAAGGTAAAAGAACTATACAGAACCTTCCCATGATCATGTTAACAACAAGTTTCATAGCGGCTCCGTTTCCAACCTCCCCGAGGTAAAATCTTGACTGGGGAAGGAACACAAAAATAACAAGTTACTTGCGCTGGTTAAGTGGATTAAGAGTAAAGAGATTTTGTGTATTTGTGGGGGAGAGAAGACAAAAACCTTCCCCATGATGTCCAAGAGTGCAGCAACTGAATCATATAAAGATTTGTCACCTGAAAGATAAAGCTACTGCCTTAATATTTTGTCCCCGCATCACTATGTGATGTGGCACAGATATCAATGATAAAAGCTTATATTTGGAAGAATGGATGAACTTCAGATAGTAATATTTGAAACTAATGAGGATATAATACTTGAATGTCAACTCTTGCAAATTGTTTAGATTGTGCAGAACGTCTATTACCTGCGGTAAGAAATATTAGTTGTCCATCTTCTGCTGGCTTCTTGGAGCCTGAAACTGGAGCCTGTACAAGGAGAAAGGAAAGTTACTTTAGCAGAATTCTAACATTATCACATGGTTTAAGCGCACAAAATGGTAATATATTTTTATAACTTCACCTCTAGAAATAATGCGCCAGTTGCTTTGATATGTTCATTGATTAGTTTAGAAGTTGAAACGTCAACTGTTGATACATCTACGTAGCTGTCAATGCCAATTGAACTTGATCAAAGGATGCGATGTGCGACCCCCTTGAAATAATTAAGGAAGCAGACAGTGACACTATATTTCCTGAATCGCCTTTTACCAGCTAAACATGATAAAAGCTTAAGGTTCTATTATTAAGGTTCAAATAATCCCCTTCAAATAATTAAGGTTCTACTAGTTGAACCTTAAAATTGTCACGCTAAAAGCTTCTAGTATGGTGCTCACTACAAATAGAATTAACTTTCAAATTAGAACATGGGAGAATTTTACCCTTTTCCCGGACCCATTCCACTCGCAGCTCCATTCTTTCCACAGGCAACATCAATCTGGGTACATACAATGCAACAATGAGTTGCCAGATCTTAATAATAGTCCACGCATAAGAATAGATAACAATCAAAATAAAGAAACATACGCACTGCACTTTCAGGGTCGGCAAGCATGGCAAATGTGACATCACAGTTTGCAGCGACTTCCTCAGGAGAAGATTGATACCTGCACAAATAAATTACAAAAACAAACAAACCTCTTAGTAATGATTTTGGGGTTAAAGTGTTTCGTGAAGAGCTCTAGACATAACCACCAATAACAACATAATGCTAGCTTGACAAATGAAGTTCAAAGGCTGCAAGATTTAAATAGAACTACAAAAAAAGATACATAATTTCCCTAGATTAAGTTTACCATTTTATTCTGTAGAAATATAGAGATAGGCATCCTGTTTACCCTCTTTTTCATTAAGCATGAAATTGCTTTGAAAAAGAGACAGCGCCATATCAGAAACACTAAAACTATGAGAACATATATATACACCAATATGCTTAATTATTATCCTCAGACAAAATTAAAGTAAATGCCAATGTCATGAAGGAAAGGTAATACTCTAAGGATCCAAACTTAAAGGAATTCAATAACAAGAACATAGTGCTACAGGAACGAATTTCACAGCAGGGATGTTGAGATCTCACTTTGCACCGAGGTTTATAAGAGGATCACATTTGCTCTTTGTCCTGTTCCACACTGTCACATCACATCTGCACCATACATAGTAGAGGATTAAGCTAGAGTTGAATCATCTTTGATGCTTAAGTTGTGATATTATCAAAAAAAAAAGTATTTTACTCAAAGTCACGCTTGATGCCAAGAAAGTGGGAGAATGTGATCATAAGGAAACAAAACATAGGATACAAAAATTCCATAGTAAGCTCTTGTGAATGCATTATGCAACAATTCATTTCAGTTTTATTGACTATATTACAGATTAGGAAGGGAAACCAAGTCATACCCAGCTTTCATGAGATTCTGTGCCATTGGTGCACCCATAATTCCAAGACCCAGAAAACCAACTCGGCCTGAAAATTTATCGGCTGCATTCGGCAAAATCCTTGAATGAGTTAGATTGAACATAGTGGCATAATACAGAATTGAAAATGGCTTACAAATTAAATTTATCTATTCCTCTAACTTTTGCATCAATATCAAATTCAGCATTGCTGAGAAAAGAAAGCACCATATATATAAAATTTAACCCATAAATTCCAATTTCTAAATAGTGAGACACCCAATTATGCTGACTCTTAAAAGAAAGGAAAGATAATTACCCATCCATTAAAGAAGAACCAAAAGGACTATAAATTACATAACAAAACAAGAGGAAACGTAGAAAGGAAATACCTTGGGAAGAGGCATCGGAGGCCAGAGAAGCAAAAGTCCTGAAAGAAAGAGAAAGCAGGGGTTTCGAAGGAAAAGAAGAAATGGGTGTGTATCTAAACTTGTTGGGAATTCGAGGGCAGAAAGTAGAGCTCAATGCCATGGTTGCTGTTGAAGATAAGCAGTTGATGTTGTTGGGCTTAACTATCAAAGTGAAAGTCATCAGCTGTTTTTTTTTAAAACCGATAGATTATGTCAGAAGAAGCTCGCAGTTCCATGCAATGCTTTTTGTAAGTGATCGGATAAACCGATAATGAAACTAGAGAACTCAGCTTCACCCACTGCCCTGTAAAATTGGGCTTTTTTTCCTTCTCTTCTTATAAGGGTTCTTGCATTGGCCAATGGGTATAAAAATTAGTACTCATTTTATAATTAGTACTCTTGAATTGTAATGAAAATATACATTGCCCAAAGTTTTGTTGTTGGATTGGCCCAGAATCTGAGCTTAAAACTTTATTCATTCCTCAGCCCATTTCTCTTCTCATTTTGGACAGAGTTGATAGGAAATTGGGTTATTGGCATGATAAAAAGGCATTTCACTTTATATGCATTTATTGAGTAACTCTATGTTAAATTAAACAGTTATACTTTCAAGTTTGGTTAAATCTACAATAACACCACCCGCATCTATTCACAGGCTTCACAGGAAGGAAGCAGATGTTTGAGCCAATAAATAAGCTTAACTCAAACTTCAACTCCATAACAAGATCATGAAAATATCAGGAGCAATATAAAGATCTGTAGCACATCGCCTGGTTGATTTTGGATGGTGGTGCTCACTGCTAACAGCGGGCTGAACATGGTGTGATATCAGAGCTTTGTCACTTTACGGATTGAATAGCTTCCATTGGAGAACCTATGGAGTAATAAACTAGGTTATATCAATGATTAAAGCTACAAGACTTCAAAAAGTATGATAAAAATAGGTAGTGAAGAAGATGCGTACTACAAAAAGCGGTGAGGTTTTGGAGTGCAGTTAGCTAAACAACTATTGTCATTAGTTTGAGCTTAGTCTTGATTTCCCATTTTTCTGCCTGCAAAGAGTAGAAAAAAAGATGAATAATTGGTGTTGCCAACTAATGCAGAAACCAGGAGTTAAGAAATAAGAAACCAACCAAAATGAATCCTTCTTTTCCTGAGCTAACAACTCTTCAAATGAAATGTCGGCAAATTCAGTATCTTTGTCATCCATCAGCTCACCAGACTTGGCCTTCAACTCCATGCAAGCACCAATTTCA
This sequence comes from Corchorus capsularis, assembly GCA_001974805.1. Lineage (NCBI taxonomy): Eukaryota > Viridiplantae > Streptophyta > Magnoliopsida > Malvales > Malvaceae > Corchorus > Corchorus capsularis. Next base: position 18,931 of record AWWV01011763.1, on the reverse strand, counting down.
AGCATCTGGGAGAGAGAGAGAGAGAGAAATGTGATGAAAAACGCGATAATATCTCTTCTAATTGCAATATGAGACCACATAAAAATGGAAGAGGAAAAAGACAAATCGTTGATCCTTTTGTACTCATTTGTGTGGAAAATTTAGAGGCCAAGTGAATAAGACTTCCCTTCACATTAGTTCTGTGTGATTAGCAATAACTTGAGTGATTAAGTTTGGTTATCCTTCCTCAGAAACTTGACATCGGAACTATCAAAATCTCCAATAAACAAACTATAAGAATGTTTCAAATGTACCTTCTTATATGCCGGTGATAGTTTAAGTTGCTGTTGGAGCCAATTGTAGACAAAAGCATCCTCTTCCAATCTCTTCTGTTCCATTTCTAGCTTGTATATCTAAACAGCAAAACTATCCACTTTTAGAGAATATCAAGATGGATGATGACAGCCAGTCCATGCTAGAAGGTTATCTTATATGACTGCTCACCTGCTGTCTCAAGCGATCAAATGTAGATCGATCTGCTTTGAATAGTAGAGCCTTTGTTATTGTAAACTTACGTTTGATGACCTCAGACCTGCAGGAGAATCGTAACAAAAAAATTAGATGAGAAAATCAATCTTGCCAAGATTCGAAGGGCAGATTATTGGTGAAAATATGATAAAGGAAAATAGGATCTGCTGATGCCAAAATTCAATATATGGGGAAAACAATATCATAGTATGTTCTAAAAGAGGAGAAAAAAATGACCAATATTTCTAATTCCTGATTTTGCATTCAAAAATTCTCGTGGATGGTACCATTATAATTGCGTTATAATCTTTATACCATACAGAATAGAAGTACTAAAGCAGTTAGAAGGGAGAAACAGATTGAGCAAACTCATGAAACACAAATCTAAGAACTACAAGCAATAACAACAAAGCTAAAAGGATATAATGGGAAAGCGAGCTAAAGATCTAGACTCCTAAAAAACGAATACAGAAATTACTATGAACTTACTTCTGCTGCAGCTCATTTCTGACCTCAATCAAGCAATTAGCAAACTCTCCAACCTACGCAAGTAAGAATAGCATGTTACATCTCTTGCAACTTCAAACCCACAATAAATTCTAGTTTTTATACCAGACTAAAAAGAGGCAGGGGGAGCCGAGGTGTGTTACAGCTTATCAATACAACTATTAACTATTAAGAAAGTTTCAGATAACTTTGGAGCAATTTGTAATATTCTTCATTTCTGATACTGAGAAATGAGTAAAAGGAATGAGTTAAACTAAAGCCGAGTTCATGTGTCAAGTATAAAATAGAAAGCATAATGATGCCACAAAACAGTAAAGAGAAGATACCGGCTTGCAGTTTATTAACCCAAATCCTTCACATGTCTTGTGATTGTCGGACTCAAAGCATAAAAACCATAGGATTCAAAAGAACTTAAGAGTACAGGTAATGCAATTTCAAGAATGCAGCATAGAACATCAGATACTGAGGCCAGGCACGCACTTTATGCCGGGGAAGTTGTGGTTACAACCAATTGCTGGGACTCTATGAGAAAAGCAGACATCTTTATGGTTGTCTAAATGATGTTGGGATGCAATACGAGATCTCAGATTGCATTGGGCTAGAAGTAGAACTTGAGAGACATGTATGGTATCAAGGTGTAAGTCTAATGATTCCTTACTAATATCAGTACAAGTGGATTTCACTACACTATTTATCAGCTGGGAAATGCACCAATCAAATCTCGATACAAAAATACAACAGCCCTACATTCCCACCTCCTTGTACTAGAAAACTTCTATGAGCCAATATCTTCTAAAGTATAGTTATAGAACTTGAGTCATGCTTAATCTAGAAGTCTAGGGAGTAATTCAGAATCCATCTTCTAGAAATCTTTATACATATTGGCAATATGCATCAATCAACCACATGGTTTGAGGATCATTAGTTGATGGTAAATAAACCCTCAAGTTATATCCAAATGTGGCCTAGGTTTCTTAAATGGTTTTGCATCTTAACTCACGTTATAGTTTGACACTCTATTCACCACTCTTCTCTTCCATTATAATATCTTGTAGCAGAAAAGAAATATCACAAATTCATTCCAAAATGGATAAGTTCACCAGAATATAAGGGAAAAAAAAAGTTTAAAGTATTGCTTAAAATGAGAAAAGGCTTACAAATTGTTCTCCAAAATTAGCCGAAAAGAATGTTAAAGAGCTAAAAGGCAATTAAAGATATCTTAAAATAACAAGCAACAATGGGATTTCTTAAGTATCAAGATAGCTTAAAGCAATATTCAAAAGAAAATTTCTTAATGTACAATAAATACAAACTACAAAAGAGTAAACTTTATTATTACTTACTAAATAAATTAGCAGATAAAATAACTATAGAAAAATCAAAATTGCAAAGTGATAAAAATGAAGAAAAATAAGAACCAACCTGAGCCAATGTTAATTCTCTGTTTTCATGACACTTAACAAGTTGATCATAATGTTGCTTGATCTTCCTCTGCGTTGCACTACTCGTCGATGTAAACGGGTACAAACAAACCAGTTCCGGCTTGAGCCGAGAACCCGGACGACCCTGACCCGATTCTTCCCTTTTCTTCTTCTCTTCCTCAACAAAACTACACCTTTCTTCCCCATTTTCCTCTTCACCTTTGGAATACAATCTCTTCTTCTTCCCTCTTTTCTTCTTCTTCTTCGTCGTCTGATCACCGCCGCCGACTGATTCGCACCGCCCCGATTCTCCACCCGACCCGACTTGACCCGTATCTCCCCCTCGTCGGTCTTCAGCCGTAAACAAGCCAGCCCATTTTGCAGAATCAGAAGGCAAGATCTCTAGAAGAAGGGAATGGTGCAAATGGGTCGGGTCTTTTTCTCTGGTTTGGGGTTTCTTATCAACAATATCGGAAAGAGACCGGTTCAAAAGGGTCGTTTCATTCTGGGATTTTCCCTCTTGTTCTTGTAGTTGTTGTTGTTGTTTATGGTGTTTTCTATAGTAAAAATAGAAGAAAAAGAAGAAGAAAGAAAGAGAAAAGGAGAAGAAAAAGAAGAAGAAAAACATCTTTGAGAATGGATTGGTTTTTGTTTGTGAAGTTATAAAACCAACTAAAGATTTAACGAAGCAAGAAGCACGAAATAAAGAAATGCTATACTTATATATTAGAATAAAAATAAAGTACTAAGTTTTTAAGATAAGAAGAGAGGAAGAAGATTTGAAGGTTTAGCCGCCATTAAAACGCGTCATCACACGACCAAAGAAACAACAAGAGAATCAGAGAGAGAGAGAGAGTAGAGAGATAAAAAGTGTTTGGAAAATCTGAGTTAGGATTTTTGAGTTTGAAGTGTTATGTTATGTTCCTACCTAGTACAAAGTACTTCGAAGAAAGGGTTCTATTCCTTCTGTATATATATATAGGATGACAAAATTTTTGCAAGTGGATTTTTAGCCGTTGATTATTGAGAAAATGAAAAGATCATGTGGTCCACGAATTTGGTCAACGTGAGTGTGTCGGTTTTGGTATGTTTAAGCTCAGGTGATCTAATTCCCCCATCCTAATACTCTAATTTTTTATACAATCAATAATCGTTATTTTGGGTACTCCTATGTTTTCTCTTTTATGGGGTGAGTGAACACAATTCATCAAATTAGGTTTTGGGTTATCTTCATAAGGTGTAGAGAGTGTTATGAGCTTTACTCCTTTTCTTGTTGTAGAATAGGATGGGAAAAGAAATCAAATGCCCAGGTAATTTTTATTTATTTATAATGAGACTCGAGCATAGATCTAGGCTTGAATCATCTCAACATACTATTACTCAAAGTCATTTACTCGTTTTTGTTTGAACATGAGGAATCGAACGGCCGAATTATTTAAAGATGCATCGTTACAAAAGTCAACGAAATTATATAAACGATTTCCATCCAAACAAAATAGCAGGAGTTTGGGGAAAAAAACACTAGCGTTAGACATTGTCATATGTCTATAGGTCTCTTTTGACAACATACAATTTAGGTGAAAATTTGTAAGTGTATACCGTTACTAAGATCCTCCACTTACTTTTGTTTGGACATAAGGAACCGAAACGAATTATTTAAGAAAACACGCTTCTCACTTATCACATAATTCACCGTTACAAAAGTCAATGTATAAGACCTCCACCCCAACCTCCATCGATTCCCACAGACAACCGACCAGCTATCATTATTAAAATCTTTTACTAACTTTTGTTTGGACGCGAGGAATCGAAAAAATTATCTAAGAGCGTCGCCTCTTTCACCCATTCCATAATATACGGTTACAAAAGTCAATGAAGTTACAATAAACGATACCCTCCAAACCAAAACATGAAAATGAGATAATGTAATTTTTGTACACTTTTTTTTGGTACAATGTAATTTTGTACACATACTAGGTTTATCACAAAATTAATGGATTTAGAATTTGGTCACACATAAACCCTATACCTTACTTGGAAGGAAAGAAAAAAAAAATAATAGAAAGAAAGAAAGAAAGGAGCTCTGTAAAAGACTTGAAAAACTTTTGTAGGCTTATCTTAAGTCTTAACCCTTCAATTCAATTGGTTTAGGAATTGGAAAACAAATGGAGGACCACACTACAATTAAACCCAATAATCAAATAGTCCATGTTTCAACCAAAGAATAATAAACAAGAAAAGAATGAATAAAACATGTAACCAGGCTTGTGTAGTGAAAAAGATTTATAAGTCTCCATCAATTAACTTCGAGCAAATCTTCTTAAATATTAATTAAAAACTTATTTAAATCTTGACCCTTGTCTCAATCCTTAGATTGCTGCCATCATATGTCTTTCCATTCAAATGGTGGAGCCATCAGGGTTCAAAGGGTACGGGAAGCATCGTAAACTAAAGTCAAGGTTTTGAAAGAAAAAATAGCTCTATCCAATATTTTTCTTCTTAATTTTCTACAATTGTAGAGGTCAAAGAGTAGTAGCTTAAGCTACAAGTAATATTATATGGTTGGAGGGGTCCAAATTACTTTTCCAAATAATAATGAGTTAATAGACAAAAATTGTTATAATTTGATTGTTATCATGTTAAAAAACTATTGGCTAATTCCAAGTAATTTTAATTTAGATTAATAGTGCAGATGCAGGCATCCTTGAATGAAAATTTGGGTTTTTGGAAAAGACTTAAAGCCCATTAACAAAGGGCGTTTGTTAGTCTTTGCATTGCAATTGGAGGGTTTAGGCTACCTTTGGGCTGTCTTATTGAGCTCGTTGATGGGCCTTTTAAGGGCAGAAAATCATATATCTTATCACTTTATATATCAGCAGTCAAACACTTTTTAATCTCTGAACTCATTTACTAATTGCTCCTATTAATGTAATTTAATGCTACTTGGATTAAAATAAGAAATTTGCCTCCAGTCAATGGTTGATAGATACCTTCTTCAGTTTTTATTAATATGTACAAGTTCTGTCACCCAATTAATAAGTGGAATTAAGAAAAATGCTTCACCATTGACTAACAGAGTTTTGCAGTTCAGTAATCAGTAGTAGATAATCCACAAAATAAGTGCCGGAAATGAAGCAAACATAGTTCTTGGATTCTTTTGACTAAGAATATTAAAAATGATTTAGAAGAGACTTATGACATTTGTTTCACATGGTAACTGGATCAACTTCGGCTTATCGATAAGTGATAACTCATTTTCTAGTATAAAATACATAGATAAATTCTCAGTCAGCTCTATCAAAGACCATCTATGGAACTTGGATTTTCTTTCATTTTTAATAACCCCATTATCTGAACCCCATGTGTTAATGGAATATGTCAACTTGCTGTCAAGGGCAAGCAACCAAGCACAGTTCTTCACTTTCTGATATCAGCAAAAGGGAAAATGAAGTTCATAAATGCAAACTCAATAGGAAGGCAGAAAATATAAGAATCATGCTACTGGGCAACATAGGTGAAGAAAGTTACTTTACTTGAGACAATCTGAAAAACTTGATTTTATTCTCAGAAACTATTCTTACAAGAACAAAGCAATGAGGGAATTGCTTCCCAGGAAATTAAAAGTAGATTACAAGGGCATGAACTTTACTAGAAGCCAGAGGCTTCCATTACCTAATAACCAAAACATTGCACATGGACGAAGTTACCCCTATCGTCTCAATGTGCTTCTACTGACATCATCCGATCTTCGAATTCTGTATATAATGCAGGGAACATTGTATATATACATATACAGCTTATCTTCAATCATTTCACAATCTATAAGAGCTTTTGCCAAAAGGGTGTGTTGTGTATTTGTACAACTTCACCTTGGAAAAGCCGAAAGAAATGGTTGTGATCTTGGAGTGTGGACTTAATTTCTCCCGAAACGAAAATTGCTGAATAGCATGTTGGCTTAAGAAAATGAATCGAGAACCCTGTTTGTTTTTGTGTGCTTCTGATGTGTTCTATCAGCTGCAAACGACCTCCACGGAGAGTTTCTTCATGACACTAGGACATGGGTCTCCCCCAAACATTTCAGGTGCTACAGTCACTGAGCAGAAATTCTGCCCAACGCAAAGCTGCAAGGACAAAGACAGAGGTCCATGGTTAAGAAGCAATCAAACAAAGAAGATACTAGTAAAACCCAAAAGAGTCACAACTCAGGTTTTGGACTTTTGGTTTACTATTCACTATTCCAATTATAAAAGTAGATGAAACAACATAAGCATCTGTAGCATACCCTATTAAAAGCATCATAAGAGTGGTGAGCATGGCAGCTTCCTTCGCGGTAGTTTCCACAGACCCCTTGTGGAGTTCCAAAGCTGGCAAACTTTACTGCTGAGATTTTCTGCCCAGCATCGCACTCTAAATGGACTTTTGGCCTTAGAGGTTTGTTGACTCTACCAGAGGCTTGCATCTGGTAATTCATTAGATTTGGTTGCCACTCATAGATATCGGCACAAACACTGTCAGTTTCTCTGCGAACCAAAGAAATGGCATTTGGGTTGCCACCCCACTCCTCAAATACAACCAACAAATTCCCTGTTGGTTTGAGCCATGAACGAGGAACGTGATACCTTAATATAAATAAGCAACCACAAGTTAGTCTATCAGTAATTCTCAAGCTTGTAGGAGAAACAGTGAAGCAGATTAGTTTCTTCTCTTACCATCTTTGAGAGGCCTCTCCACAATTAGTTAAACATTTCTTCTCATTAAACGTCCCAGCATAATCACAGTAACCACAACTTCCAGATGCTTTATATGCAGGCCAGTGGCGTCCAATGCTCTGTCCATTTATCCAAATCTGACCTTTTCCCATACTGCCCATATCTAAAGCCAATGGAGAACTTCCAGCCGGAGCATTGAAAGTTGTCTGCAAAATTGAAGAAGAATGTCAAGTGTCAACAAATGCTTACTAGGTTTTATTCTGGTGTATTTTTATCAGATACAAATATAAAAGTCCAAACAAAATTGCCAACAATTGCTTCTTTTTTCTGATTATTATGACAATAGGATACTATCAGCTTTATGGCCGAATCTTCTCATGATTTAAGTAATGACTCGGAACAATCTGCATGCAATCCATGCATTTCCTCTAGGAATATATGTGGTCACTGAATAACCATGATTATATTTGCAAAAAAACAACCCTAGACAAAAGTTAATACTCTTATATCTGATAAAAATATGGTTTGGTTGTATTTGAGATACTTACTTTGTACCATGTCAGTGGCTGCTTTCGTGTCACAAAGGACCCCTGTGCCCACTCCACCGACGAACTACCACTTAGCGAATGAAGATTCATTGCTTCTCCTTTAAGGCCGATCTGCAAGGTAATAAAATATCAGATAACTCTGTAGCACATCAGGATAATTTTAGAATAAATACTACTACTATGCAAGAAAAAGACCTTATAAGACCATTTTTGCCATGAGAGATCTCTCCTTCCCTCATTGAGACCATTCAATGTAACTGGGCCAAGAATACCAGCATTCCATGTCTCAAAATGAGGACCAACATTCTGCACGCAAATGCACAAATCAATCATATCATAAGCAACTTCCATTTGCATTAGAATTTCTGCACAGGCACGGAGAATGAGAGAGAGAACATACTGGGAGACCAACTGCAATGCTTAGAAGTGAAATGCTATTGATACCAGCTCTCAAATTAACACCTTTGCTATATGTTAGTTTGGGGAATTCTAGACTTCCATAGGAACTTCCTGATAGTTGGCCATTGACAAACACATGCAAAGCATGGCCAGCTGATAAGACAGTCAGAACAGGAGATTTTCCATTCCTCAAGAATCCTTCCCTGGGATCAATCTTAACACTGAGGATGGAAAAGGCATGTAAAAATCATTAGAAAGTCATTTAATGGTAAAAGAGAAGCGAATAGCTTTTGCGTAGTCGAATAACGACTGATAAGTACAAATTGCAATGATATATTTTTTAACTACTTACTCTGTTGTGTACCACAAATAGTCAGATGCATCTCTGGTTGTATTTATCTGCTCCAACAACCCGACCATTGTGAATGAACTGTCAACATCCGAAGCTGTCTCTTCATTGTATGCCTGCCAAGAGAACGCTCCATGCATGGGAACAGGAACCATTTTCTTCCGAGCTATTTGGGCACCAACCTATCATCAAAGTTTCTCAATAAAGTCAATTATGTTTATTTCATACTATCAACAGGGAATTTTTTTTTTTTTTTAAAAAAAGGGAATAAAAAAAGAAGAAGAAGAATCATAGGCTATTCTTCTGCATTGGTTTCATATAGAAACTTCATAGTGGAATATATTTAATTGATAAAGCAGAGGATAGTGCTCCAAAAGTAGTATGTTATGATATTAAATTTGATAAACTTTATCTACAAAGATGCTTGGGTAGAAATCAATCTTGAAATAGGTTATTGCTCAAAATAAAAAGCAAAAAAGCTTTCAAGTTTATCAGATATCTTGTCTCACCCTTGCAGTATTATACACGGTATTCTTGCAGTCAGGAAGAATGCTGATAGACCAAGGAGGTAGGTTGTAGTGCATGTCCCGAAAGGAAACTTTTGCATAAGATCTTGGGTTGTAATTTGCAAGGAAGGCAGCACAACCTCCAGCCTTGTAATTGAAAACATGGGCCTGCATATTTAGAATGTGAGTTTATAAGTAAGTTTGGCACAGAAATAGATGTAGACTGTATATTCAGAATGAAATTTATAAGCAAGTGTTGCATAAAAACGAATGTGGAGTAGAATTAAGGTTCCTAGTAAGTTTTGCATAAGTCAGACCTCCTGATAGTTTCCAAGTCGCACCACAGCGGGATCTCCATTTACCAAAGCTGGTTCACAGAGCTTTATTGCTCTATGCAAATCTTTCAAATGGCCCCATTTGGGCTGCCTCAACAGTCCTGCATGACAAGATGGTTTACCTTCAATTCACTATCATGAAACCAATCATAGAAAGTTTATCCACTTTTACTGAATATGAATGCTAAATGCTTAGAATGTGTGGTTCAGAGTATTTAGAAATAGAAACTAAATGATGCGTAACCAACTTGAGAATTTTTGCATACCATATTCATCAAGGGGAGCATCATAATCATAGCTTGTAGCAATGAAAGGACCCCCAGCAGTACGGCCAAAATTTGTTCCTCCATGATACTGGTAATACAAATAACAAGCATATAAGATTCACTCTTCCAAGGATTGAACTTGGTATATAGAGTAAACAATTTGATTACCATATAATAATTAATGAATGCTCCTCCTTTCTGAATAAATCTTGCAACTGAAAATGCCAAGTCTTCAGCAGGTCGGTAAGGAACTGCACCTCCAAACTCAGTATACCTACACCATCAAGTAAAAGAAAATCAGCCTGAAGCGCATTTACCTTCCTGTGAACTTGTAGTTCTTTTGGTGCCAAAGAAAGGGACCCAAAAAAAAAAAAGAGCCCGTAGTTCTTTTTAACTATGAAGAGGAAAAATAATTTCTTGTGAAGGAGGAAATAGGCTTACCAGCCAGTCCAGGCTTCAGTCCACATCTTTGGTTTGTATTCCTTGTTAGGAGAAAAGTAGTCACAGTAGAATCCATTGCAGGTGTTAATCTGTTGGAAGGAGGGAAAACAAAAGAAAAGAAAAAGTTAAGAAAACTCAAAAAGAATTTTAAACACCTCATATTGCACAGAAACACATGATAAGATAGATTATTCCAGTAGCCATAATGTTCAATCAACATCAATATATTGGGTCAAAACTTAGAAATATATTACTCTTTGACATCTCCAAGCATTGAAAATCAAGCAAATTCTTCACCGACACCACTAACGATGTAAGTTCAAATGGGTGCAACAATAATTGATTAAAAGAACATGGTCATCAATATATAGTTACAAAATCTGAAAATCCAAAAGGAATAAAATAAAGACACCCTAGCAGATGGGACTAGGAGAGAGCAAAGCTCAGCCATGTGCAATGAGAAATAATAATTCATTTCAACATGACCAACAAGTAGACAACACACTGTTCACTAGCAACCCCACTAAAGAAGAGTGAAAGTAATATGAGGGCCATTAAGATTGGATATGGAAAATTACAAGTAAAAGTTAAGAAATAAATAAAGGTTAAAATTAAAAATCATAGATTAATGCTTACAATAGGATCCGGTGCATCATCCTGCTTGCACATGACCCATGGGACACCGGTGCCTAGTCCCACAGCCATTTTAGCTGCCCAGTCACTGTAAGCTTTACCGGGTGAACCGAGTTCATATTCCATGGGTCCATATTCATTTTCAATCTGTCAAAAACAGAGATCAACAGAGACACATTTTCTTAGTTCACCATAGTATTCCAATGAATTGACAATTAAACTGGGGACAGACAGCTAATATCCATATCTTCAACTGAGAAAACTTCAAACAAAATGCCAGATCAGGAAATTAGGTTTACTATAAGTTATCAATTTGCTTACCTGAGATAGAATTATAGGACCTCCTTGAGTCTCAAACAATCTCTCAGCTTTCATCATATTCACAATCTTTGTGGTGAATTTTTGCATTTGAGCCTTCATCAGCAATTTAGAAAGTTAGTATAGTAGTTCCAAAAGAACTCCCAGGACAGTAGGAAGAAACATGAAGTCGCTTTTCAAATGTTTAATGACAAGCTTAAATTAGGAAATATTATAAGATTAATACAATGAAACTTAAGATGGAAGGAAGGAGATTGACTAACCTTGAAAGGCCCATTATTTGTTCTGAAATTGATGCCGGGAATGTACTTCAGCCAAACAGGAAAACCCCTGAAAAATAAAATAAAAGTCATTGCTTGAACTACACTGAACTATTGAGTTTTCTTAAACTTTTAGAAAATAAAATATTTTAGAATTACCCAAAGTTCCACTCAGCACAGACATAAGGACCAATCCTCAGATGAACATAGAGGCCTGCTTGCTTCACCAGCTTAATAAATTTGACTAAATCATAGTTGCCTTCGAAGTAATACTACAATAACCGAAAATAGAAAAGGAAAATTCAGTATTTATTATGCCATTTTCCAAAAATAAAATCTTTGTAAACCAAGAAAAGCCATTTTTTTTTCCCAAAAAATGTTCCTTTTTCATTACTTTTCCAGGAGCAGGCTCATGGCCATTCCAGAAAACATATGTCTGAATAACATCTAGCCCTCCTTCTTTAGCCTTCTGAATAAGATCTGGCCACATCTACAACAACCAAAAAGACCCAAATTTAGAAGCAATCTCAAGCAAACTAACACACTGAGCATACAGAAATAGAAGGAAACATTAGAAGCACCCAGATAAAGAAATGCCTCAAAAAGCTGTAAAATTTTGGTCTTTTGAGGAAATAAAAGAGACCCAAGCAGTACATTTTACAGGAAAAAAAAATGGAAGTAAAAGTTTTACCTCAGGAGTGCTTCTTGGGTAGTGAATGGATCCAGAAATGAGGATCCTTCTTTGGCCATTAATGGTGATAGCTTTACGGTCATAGGAAACAGAGGCAGTAACTGAAAAAACCCAGGAAGCTAACAAAACAACCAACAAAGCTTTCCACATTACAGAAAGCTTGGAATTGGAGTCCATGGCCATGGCCAAGAAAAATGAACCAAAATGACCCTCTTGAGTTTACACAAAAGCAATGCTCTTTTTCTGCCTTATTCTTTCTTCTTGATATATATATATACACTTTATTCTATTCTTCTCTATGAGAGGGCAAAATAAAAAGGTTTAAAGAGAAAAAGGGAAAAAGAGAGGGAGAGAGAGACAAGTAAACAAAACTGCTAGCTGGTTATGTCTATATTATGCTTGTCCAATTGATATGGAAAACCAAAGAATTGGAAATGAGAGACAATAAAGAGGGAAAAAATAGGCTAAAAGCCTAAACCTTTAGCACACTATGAGCTTTGTAATGTGCTTATTTGAATTGGGTTTTTTTTTTTCTTTTGTTTTTGTAGATCAAAATGAGAGGTTTGAGTTTTTTTTTGCAAAGAGTGAAGGTGGTTTGCAGCTGCATTTAAACACTGAAGCATGGAGGCTTTGAAAGTGAGATGTGGGACCCTTTTTGAAGGCCTTTGGACCCCACTCTTTGCCCTCCCTTTTTCCCCCTTTTTTCCCATTTTTATAATAATTAAATATATATTATTACTATTTTAATTCATTATATTTACTTATGTAGGGTTAAACTTTAAACTTATAGTAAAAAAATGTAGTACTGGTAATTGGTAAAGCTAAAGGTGCGTTTGGATGTACATAAAACCTGAAGTATCTATCTTTCTTTCTAAACACTTTTTTTTTTTGGCGCTTTTTGAAAACACAAAGATTCTCTATACAATCCCAATACGGTCGGTTCCTAATCAATCTTAACATAAATTTTTTTTTACTTTCATTTTACTTCAACTCGCTATCGTCGAGCGTGAATAACAACAAGGAACATCAACTAAGTGTGAAATCTCTCATCTAATGTTCCATTTCCACCAAAAAATAATCTCTTTTCTCCTTAACTTCCTTTCTTTTTTAAATTTTGGGATGATTAATTGTGAACAATCAATCGAACATCAAACGTTTTTTTTGTCACGGGTGGACTAGTTTTTTTTTTGGGTTTGGGTTCATAAAATGAAGACCACACATGAAACACCAACACAACTTCACATCATAAGAGCTATTTCCAACTTTTGAGCTAATGAAAATAACCTCTCTCAAAGCTCCAAATTTAACATAATTTTAATAGAATTAATCATTAAGCATTAAACAGATACGGAATTATGTAGCTATTAGACTGATCTAGTGATAAGATTGCTATATTCTTAATTTTAGTGACTAAGGTTTTATCCTTAACCGTCTCAGTAAAAAAACGGAATATGTAGCTTAGACCAAAAAAAAAGTTTCCATTAAAACTTGTTCCACATAGATTATGTATTATGCTAAGGAAAAGATACATCAACCTTGTTACGGGGAAAACTGAAAAAGATCCCAATTTAATTGTTGGAAACTTGGAAGTCTATGATGGATTGTACGCAACTTACAAAATAAAGGTTTTTTTTTCCCTCTGGCAAGGTTTTTGATTTTCAAGAAAACAATATATGTTATTGGTAATGATCCTATAAGCTAGATAATAATGATATAGTAAAACTTAAAAGGGATAAGATAACATGTTGATTAATGCTATAATAACATATTTTCAATCTTAATTCCCTTCAAAAACAAGTTTTAAATTGTACGTTTATCTCATAGTCAGCACAATTTAATGACTCCTATTGAAGGACAAGGAGTTTCGAAATGTCAAAAATTAAAACCCAAAAAAATGTCAAAGTTCTAACGGAGTGGGTTTTATTCAACCGAAATACGGAAATATACTAATTAAGTAACTAGTAATTACGTACTTAATATTTTGAAACCATGATCATCAATAGCCCATTGACCCCCAATCCCAAATAAAACATATACTATATACCGGTTGAAAAAATTAATTAAACCTCTTATATATATGATCAAGAAAAATAATGAAATTTGGTGAAAGAGAAAATAATATATATAGTATAACCTAGTAGTAGTATACTATATAATTTAATGCCGTTTTCATGAAGTAAGTAAGTAAGCAACAAATATCTAATATAGACTAAGCTGGACCAGGAAAAGGAAACAAATCTAACTGGCAAAAACTACTAAGCTCCATGTGAATCATATTCATATGATGTGAAATTAGGGGTTGAGAGAGTAGATTTAATTGCCCATTACTATCAAAACAACTACCCAAGTTTGAAAAGAAGAAAAAAAAAGTCACAAAACTCTATAGCTCTACCTCTTCTATCAAATTCATCATATATAGTAAACAAAAAGTCTTCAATATATATTTATAATTTTGGTGCAAAAAAAATATGTATATCATTTATATATGTACTTTTGGCCATTTTTCATTAAAATTTCATATGTAGGAACAGATAGGAATCTCCCTCTCCTTAAAATCAAAGGGGAAAAAGAAGCAAGAAAACGTTTTGTTTCTTTAAGAGGGGAATGGGAATATTAATTAACATGTACTATATGTGTGTATAAGAGTCTATATGTTATATTTCTGAAGTGCTAATTAATATATAAATATAAATTCCTCACAGACACGGAAAATTAATTAGCCAAATTAAGTGTTATACGTAACTCAATGGGTGATGTTGTACTAGGTGGTGTTAACAAGGTGGCTAGTGTCGAAAGTGTCCTTCATGCAGAATGTATGGCCATAGTTTATGGATTGGAAATTTCATGGGAGAAAGGTTATAGTGAGATTGTGGTTGAGTCTGATAGCAAGGTAGCAATTGAAGAGATTGAGAAGGGCAAGGATTCATTTTGGATGGGTGCTGTTTTAGTTCATGATATCCTAGCTTTATCCTTACATTTTTCTTTTATCTCTTTCCATTTTGTAAAACGGGAGGCAAATGTTTTAGCTCACAATATTGCCAAGTCTGAATGTCAGGAGGGGAATTCTAGGGTCTGGATAGGTTATTTACCTTCATATATTTGTAACCCTACTCTTGATGAATAAATAAATAACCCGTTTTTACTTAAAAAAACTAGCCAAAGTGTTGATGATTTTCTCTTATTCTAAAATTCTAATAAATTAGCCGTTACCTTTTTTTATCCAATTAATAATGATCCATTTATATACCTTGCCATTACTTTCAAAGCACTCAAAGCTGCATAAGGGTGGTTCACATAAAACTAGCTGTTGGGGGATTTCTCGTAGTATCATAAAAGTTGAATTAATATCAAGCTACAAGAGAATGCAATAAGTTTAAGATCATCGGCTTAATGAAAATAATTATTATTTTAATTATTCTCCTAAAGCTGCATTGAAAAGCATGTAATAGTTCCCTGATTAATTGGACAGCCACTATATTACAAATGGAAGGCAAAAGTTTTTGTTTAATTATTTAAGATTAAAAAAAACCCCTTGTAATTTTTATATATGTAATCAAGAGACTGAAAATTTGTTGGTATAACTAAAATTGGGTATCTTGACACGCGTTTGGATAATTTAGGTCCCAAAACTTAAACCAAATATTTATTAAAAGGATGGAAGTCGTTGGATGCCATGCTTAAAAAATCGATTTTATATCAACTCATTTGTGAATTGTGACTATTGTTGCTATCTATAGAGCACTAAAGGAAGATGAAGAAGAACCTTTCGCTTTCAGAAATCATAAACGAATATGATAGTTTACTTGCCGGGGAAATAAAGAGAGAAAACTAAAAAGCAAGAACTCACAAAAAGTTTCTCGAATAAATTATACAGTAATATATATTAGGTTAGCATTAGAAATCCCATAAACTAAGCAAAGATTTAAAGAGGAAAGAAAAATGGGATTGCATGCACGCTTCCTCCATCCACTCTCAAAACCAAACAATATGATTATACTAAACACCCACTTCCTCAAAAGCTCAAAAAATTCAACCAAATCATGATTTCGTGAGAAGTAGTTTAATTTATTGGATAAACTAATTAAATGAAAATGATCTTTCAATCAAAAATGTCATTAAGGAAATGGAAATGCATGGATAAGGCACGTGATTAGCATAATAATCAAAATTATTAGAGAGATTTGTATCTCTATATATAATGTTTGCAATTATATATGAACTATAATTTGAATTTGTTAAAATTGAAACCTCAACTTAAAAATATTCCCGACTCAATCATTGAGAATACGTATAGATTTAAGAGGAGTAAGATCAAGACAATCGAGTATAATATGGGAATCTTCACCTTCCAAGCTCCCAAAAAAAATGTATATATTTCTTTAAAATGTATTAAAAGAACCGACATTTACGTATCTTATGATCACATTGATCATGAATCTTAAATCGAGTAATGCATGCATAAAAAAATGAAATGAAAATATAGGGTTGGTATATATATGAAATAATACTAAATACTAAGAAATTTATTTTCCTTTGGCTTTTGTAACCAAAGAGTACAATGGTTTCAAAATATGTAGGTAGCTAGGCTATTTTGCGAAGAGAATATGAGGATTAAAAATAATGATACTGTGGATGACGCGTTTTGGTTTAATTTTTTTAAGAGTTTGGCTTTTGGGTACTCAAAAAAAGGCCAAAACTTTGTTTATATATCTAATCAATTATTGTTGTGCTGTGCCCAACAGTGTGGAGTTTCATACCTATTCATATGTATGGGACACAAAGATCTTACAGAATACAGATTTGAGACATAGTTACCTAAATACATAGGAATTTAGGGATTACTTAATTAAATGTTATATTTGAAGATAAGATAAGATAGTCTAATTATTCACATATTGCAGCAAGATAATTTGATGATCAACTCCAACACCTCTTCATCATTAAATCTAGGGGTGGTCTCAGATTTGAGACCTTGCATACGCAGCAGCTCCCATTGGTAGATTCACACAACATAACCAAGTACACGACACGGGTCAGATCCGAATTAGTCAGGGTAAAATCCTGGATCTGGATAACGGATGAGATAAAAAAAAAGAGCTGGAACTCGATTACGTAATTATTAACTTAACAAAATAAGTAAAGTTTACTGTATTGATTTAAGAATGCAAAAATGAACGTGAAAAATTTACTCATGTGAATAGGGAATCCAATGTTTTGGCACATAATTTAGCAAAATTAGATATTAATTATATGTGGTTCGAGTCATTGCCACCCGACGTTTATAATCCTGATTTCATCCTTTAATGATATTGATATTTTATTTTTGCTCAAAAAAAAAAAAATCAGTTACATCGAATTTTTCCTAGGAAATAACGAAGCCTAAATTAAAGTTTTTGTTGGATGGATTTGGATTTTGGACCCCTTTTAACTTCCCGCCATTTACAATGTTTCTTTTTTACACCAAAAAAACATTTTTGTTTTTTTTTTGCCGTTACCGTTTCCCAGTCCAACGTGGGCTGGCCTTCACTAGTTTGGTTTGCGTGAAAAACATTTATACAGTCCTTGAAATTTACAATGATCGCCTCCTTTTCTCCCGCAGCCGCCTCTGTTGCGCGTGATGCAAAATCTCTCAAAAATTTCCAATCGAAGGTTTTCTTTTTTTTTTTTAACATAAAAGTTCAAAGCAGGTAGGTAGCCATCTCATTAGGGTAAATCGCTGACTCAATTTGGGATTTATGGATTTATTGGACTTTCATTTGTGAGTTTTTTGAAATTTAAAGTGTGTCTACCAAATGAGAGATTACAGTCAGCGGGATTCGGATCTAGGTAAGTACACGATGAATCCGAACCTTAATCACTTGTGCCTACTTTGACTAGCGAATCAAAACTTAATTACTTTGTTTTCGTAGTACTGTTAAGTTTTACTATAAAAAGCAATATGAAGTAATTGAATTTTGCAGTGAAGATTTAAATGAAAAATAAAAAAATATATATTTCTTCAAAAAAAATATATATATAATTTTTTTTTGAAAAAATATATATATATATAAATTAATCTATACTATATATAAAAGTACGAGTTTTGAGAAACTTTTGAATTACCTATTGTACTCTTGTTTTTCAAATATATTGTCTTAAATGCCCTTACTTAACTATTATAGTTTTATTCTACTAGAAACTCTATTTTTATTCAATTAAATTAAATCTAATATCTTTATAATTACTTTATTTTTACCAAAAAATTTGGATATACTAAAATTTTTTCTAATATACAATTTTATTCTACTAAAAACTCTATTTTCATTTAATTAAATCTAATATCTTTATAATTACTTTATTTTTACCAAAAAATTTGGATATATTAAAAATTTTACTAATATACAATTTTATTCTACTAAAAACTCTATTTTCATTTAATTAAATTCAATATTTTATATAATTTTTTTTATTTTTATCATTTTAATTTAAAAAGTAATTGTGATTGACATTTTCTATCTGATAGTTCAATGTATTATGATTAAAATTTGTTATTTTCCTAACGTGTAATTATTTTATTTGACTTATAATTATTTTTTTCTTGATAAATACAACTTTGTTGTGGGTTTAAATTTGTTGTTTTATACATTGTTAATATTTTTATTTGTGTGGAATAATTTCTTTTGTTACTTTGATGGTAAAACCCAATGTATATATAAATGGGCTGGTCGGGTTGGATTTGGGTTCAGTTTCGGGTTAAGGAAATTTTGGGTTATACGGGTTCAGTTAATTTTTTGTTTTAGGTTGGGTTGAGTTTGGATCGCTCAAAAGTCGGGTCATTTTTGGTTTGGGTGTTTTTCGGTTTTGGGTCATATGGTTCCAATAATTTTGGGTTTGAGCCTCTGGTTTAGCCTCTAATTCTCAGGTTTAGGTCTTTTCGGATTCTGGTCATTTAAATATAATTAATCTCGATTTAGATAATTTCGGGTTGATCGAGTTCGGGTCATTAATGATTTTGGGGTCATCTCTAATAATATAATTTTTTAGGACAAAATTAGTAGTATA